>CM049797.1:9040681-9209125 GCA_027422405.1 Ptychobarbus kaznakovi
AATTGTGCATATTTCATATTACGCATGTGTCTCTCGTTAGACAGCTTATGTTCGGCTTCAAATGTTTATTTCTTTCATTCAGCGCAGTCTTTTCATCGCATCTTGTCTGGAGCATCTTTTGTTTGTATCGTATTGTGAAATCTGATTGGATGACAGCCATGAAAATCAGACCTGTGACTCCACATGATTTTAAATTATTAATCCAAATCTACACTTTAGCTAATTAACTATACCATCTTACTTAACTAATTGCTTTTTGATTATTAATGTAATGATAATAAATAGGGGTGGGAATCTTTAGTCACCTCACGATCCAATCCTATTCCATTTCTCGGAGTCACGATCCGATTCCAGAACGATTCTTGATCTACTTCTTTTTCCCTTATCGGGGGGGGGGGGTCGCTGATGTCATGCATTAATTGGCAGCGTAGCGTCGAACACACCTGCTCACTGTCTGGTTCACTGCCAATCAGTTCCCGAATACAATGCCATTGGATCAGAGTGCTGTCAATTACACAGCTCAAAAAGGAGAAGCGCAATTTCGCAGGCCGTAGAACACGTCTCTGTTCATTGTAAGTATTCAATTATAATTATAGGCCTGTTGAAAATGTACGTTGAAAGCTCCTTCGAGTTTGTGCTTATTTGTGTTGCCGCGATGCACCAGCACTGCTTAAAACCGTTATGGTTTTTTAAATCGTTATGTTACGTTTCTTCCTGTTATTTCAAAGATTAAAGGCACAATCACTTTCCCAACTAGTCTGCAGAAATATGGTAAACGCTAAAATAAAGGGTTTAATAATGTTAGCGTTCTGACAATTTTAAGATGAACATCAAAGAAAGAGAGAATCGCGATGCATCGATGGATCTTTTTTTTTCTCCCACCCCTAATAATATATTATGTTATGTGTGTGGGTGTATCATTTTCTAATTTACTTATTTTGTTTTAATTTTCCTATTTTCTAATTTGTTGACATCTTTTCTTTTTTCTTTCCTTTTCTTATTTAATAATTGTATCATATTATTTTGTAATTGATATACTTTTTTTTACTTATTAGCTTATTTCCTCAATATGTATTTGTTTGTTTGTTTGTTCATTCATTTTCTTGTCAGGGAACACACTACATAACATTTTAGGGCTGTGAGGGATGGAAATACAGTTTGCTTAACAAGTATTGTTGTGCACCTTTAGTCGAATGCAATATTACTTCTTCCCAAAAATGCAATTTCTTTAAATGGACTTACAAAAATAAGAGACAATTATCATGATCTTCGACCCTGAATAAAGACTATAGGACCTGTGAGAGGCATCTGGAAAACGGCAGATCATCGTTCAGTGTCAGTAATCATGTGTGACTGTATAAATAGAGGATAATTGCAAACACATTAGTTTAGCTGAACTAACGGGTAAGCTGCAAATGAAGTAAACTCACAGAACGTGTGTGACATTGGGGGGGTTTGAGTGTTGAAAAAATAATCCAGATAATCTAATAATAGATTGACTGAGGAAACTGGAGATCTTACACAAAGCTGGAAGAACATGTATTCGTCACTTAAACAGGGTTCGGTTACACTTGGTTTAATAGCGGGTGAGATCATTCTGCTTCCACTCAAAGGCCTGCTGTCAGTCAAAGCACTGTATGCTAGAGCTTCCTATTGCCAACAGTCATTACAAAACAAAACAGGAGGTTTAAAAGCTTCAAATCTTAGCAATGGAATTAAGTCCAAATGGACTGTCTTAATGTGATTGTTTATATCTGTTGTGTTGTAGGAGCTTGCTAGCTGTGGCTGGAACAAAAAGGAGAAACACATTTTGGCTCCTAATGTTGTTGCCTTCACACGGAGGTTTAACCAGGTAAGATGATTGGCTTTTTATTTTTTTTATGAATTATTAAATGTTAATTTTAATTTAAAATGATAATTAAATGTATTTATTTTTATTGTATTGTACTCATTTATTTAATTGCACTCATTTTTTTATTTTTATTTATTTTGTATTCATTTTATATTATTTATTTAATAATTTATTCTACTATTGTCACTAGTGGTGCTCAAAGAATATATTTTTTTCTGACTCCAAACATCAACAATTTAAAAAATATCCGTTACGTTATGTTATGGGTGGGCGATATGACCAAAATCTTATATCACGATATGACAATTTTTATATCACGATAACAATATATATCACGGTGTAGTGATTTTTTTCTTTTAAAAAGGTTTCTATTATATTCAAATCTTTGATGCCGTATTTTCATAATCCTTGTCACCACATGTCAATATCAAACGAATACAAGCCTAAAGAGAGAAACTCAACCTCACTGAAGAAAAAAACCTAAAAGAGAGAACTGATCAACCTAAGGATAAGAACAATTAAAGATAGAACAAATAAACAGCATAAAAAATTAACTGATGAAATAAGGATAAGAAACTAATTGCAAGCAAAAAATAGGACAAAAAACTACAAAAAATAAGCAACACTACATTGTGTAAATTAAGTAGTTAATTATATCTATCTATTATGATAGATATATACATATTATAAATATATCATTGTTATTGTAATTTTTTATTTATTTCTCATAAAGTTACAAAAAGTGATTTAGGTCGAGGAGCAGTGAGAGATGTTCTAGCAGTGTGCTGTGATTAACATAAGGCAGACAGAACGAATATTGGAACGCTTCCCCTTTAAGACCGAAGTCCGGATCTATACACTGTTACATTGCGTTTTCTCTTTCTGCCGTTGAACTCGCTCTTTAAGACCTAAATCACTGTGTTTGAGGATACTTGCAAAGACGGGGATTCTGACGCATATAAGTGTGTTTATGTAATCGTTCAAAGTCTGCAAAAAAAGAAAAGGCGCGCTCCTCTCACACAGAAAGAGACGCGCACGCATATTGGGTGTTTGAGGTGTTTGACGGCGCACGCGTAGCTCTGTTGTTAGCTCTGTTGTTTGATCGGTTCAACGGTTTAAAATCGGTTGTTTTTAAAACTGCAGTTCTTTAAAACGCGTGACGCGTGACCCTGCTTCAGATGTATGTATCCCTCGTTTAGTAACGAGCTCTCGTTGTGTCCTAGCTGCTCGTTCTCATCTCCACCTGCTTCTGTCTCCTCTTCTTAAAGCCCCGCGGTGGGCGGGCGGGTATATAAGATCGCAGTCACTCAAATGATGAAAAGGTATTACCGGAAAACAATGTATTTTGCGACTCCACGAAATAAACGATTAGAACATAATTTGAAAAAAGATTTTTTATTTCGTATTTCGTCCGATATATATCGTATCGTCGCACAGCCCTATGCACAGCCCTACGTTATTATATATATTCCAATCTAATATTGCATATGCTTCAAAATCAAATTGTGTGTATAGATGTGTAGCCCTATTAAGTCATTAAATCAAATCAATTAAATCCGCTTGTAATCGAGACCCAGTATCAGACTGAAGCAGATAATTGAATAAACACTGATCTTGACTGACTGATGCTGATATGATGGAGGTATTGTTCATCCCTAGTTGTCATCCAAGTGAAATGCCGCACTTATTCATTTATATATTCATTTAGTTTTCCAGATGTGAAGTGGATATAAAGTGTGTTTTTGGCTGATATAGTGCCAGCAGACTGCGAACTGTGCCACAAAACCATTATCAACCTGATGGCCCACAGCTTTAGCACTTAATAGGTGCTGGAAATACTGTTAACAGCTCTCACGCGGGCAGATGTCCAGCCTGGTGCTCCTTTCCTCCTCGAGCTTGAACTTTTCCACCTCTTTCTCCTGTTTAAGGAAAAATAGAGATGCGTGGTTGGCCAAGCGTTGCTGTGCTGTTACATTTAGACAACATTCATCTTGTCATCTTGTATGTTGTTGACATAAGGCACATACTGTTTTTACAAGCTTTCACTCTAACAAATCATTTACCACCCGACCAACAGCGAAAATCACTTTTGCGCTTAAAGGTATAGTTCACCCAAAATTAAAATGTGCTTAAAATGTACTCACCCTCGGGTCATTCAAGATGTAGACGAGTTTGTTTCTTCATCAGATTTGGAGAAATGTGTCATTTCATCAGCAATGGATCCTCTGCAGTGAATGGGTGCCGTCAGAATGAGAGTCTAAACAGCTGATTAAAACATCACAATAACTCACTCCAGTTCATCAGTTAACATCTTGAGAAGACAAAAGCTGTGTGACGTTTTTAACTTCAAAACATCACTTCTGACTAAAATACGAGTCCATAATCCATAAGAAACTCTTCAACCAGTGAAAAAGTCCATCTCATGTTGTCTCTCTCATCAAAATCCAGCCACATATTTGTTTAGGAAGGTTTTGGACTTTTCTTGCTTGTAAACTGTGCTTGATCGGTGCAGATTTCTCTCCTGATTCAGACATCTTTTGCACTGGAGAAAGCAATATTATGGACTGAGGACTCCTATTTTACCTGGAAGCAATGATTTAAAGTTAAAAAAGTGGTGTGGATTACTGTGTGGATTATTGTGATATACAGCTGTTTGGACTCTCATTCTGACGGCACCCATACACTGCAGAGCATCCATTGATGAGCAAATGATGTGATGCTATATTTCTCCAAGAAACAAACTCATCTACATCTTGGATGGACTGAGGGTGAGGACATTTTCAACAAATTGAAATTTTTGGGTGAATTATTCCTTTAATAATTATTTGTTTTAATTCATTGTTTTGAAATGCATCATGTAAATGAATGCACTATGATATATCGTTTTTTCATATAGCATGAGACGACAAGTCAACTTCACCCCTGTTTTGTTACAGTATTTCTGCCAGTGAGATTTTGGTGTATGCAGCTGTATGGATCTGTTTCAATATGTTTTGTTCTCCAAGTTCTCCAGCCTTTAGCTCCAGTAGTAAAACTCAACTCTCACGCCTCGTAGGAAAGATTTGTGAGTCCGTTTTGTTCATGGAATGAATTTTGACCTTTAAAATGTTGTTTGTTCTTCAAACTTGGTTATACGGTTGGACTAGAACACTTAAGAAACCATTCATTATAAAACCAGAAGGAAGTTAGGTTTTCAAATCATTTAGACGCATTTGGCCATAAATTAATCTTAACTAAATTTGCGGTTTCAATGAACTGCTTCCAGTTCTGCTTATTTACGAAGTTTCAGCCTGGAATGAATTAGATTTTAATTTGTCTCTTTTAATCTGAAACCTTATTAGAAATAACTGTCCCAATTTTTCATATTCACGATTTTGTGAAAGTGCTATAAATGTGCAAAGTAGACGGTAGATGACCCACTTTTGCATTTTCTGGCACATGTTTAATGAGACGATTTGTTCTAGTTTTTTAGCCAGGAGTGTGTGGGAATTACATAAAAGCATCAAGTTCCCCCGCTGCACATTTTCTGTTTGAAACGGTCTTAGCCTGTCGATGGCGTTGGTTTTATGACGTCATTAAGCCGAACGTGACGAACTGGCTTCCAGACCTTCGGAAAGATGGAGCGGCCACCCAAGAGTGCGTCTCGCTTTAAGCAATAATACTACCAACCCCAAGCACTATAGTTCTTGTAAAGACTAGAGAGTGTGCAGCTTTAGTGAGAAGACAAGTATCACCGTTACTGTTGCTCATGTTAGGTAGTGATTTAAACAGATCCTAGCTCTGTTACACATTGGCTTGGCACTTAATCTGCATCATTACTGTCATCAGGGTGACGAGTTGTGCGTGCTCAAGCAAGGCTGCACAATTAATAGAATTAAAACTGAAATTGTGATTTGGCTTAATAGGAGTTATTAAATCACAAAGGCTATGATTTAATTACAGTAAATAAATATATGCACTGCATGTTTCGGAGTGATGCACATGGTTATTTACATGCGTGCGGCTCATGATTTATTGATGTATGCATGATTTTATTATTATTTTTCCTCTTAAATATAATTATTTTGTATTTTACAGAGAAATATAACATATTATTTCTATATTATTTTAAAAATATATTTATTTAGTATTTTTTATTTTATTTTTTTATTTTTGAAAAGTAACATTCACAACAATTGTTATTATATCTATATTAATGTATAATTACATGATTTCCCCCCAAATCATTATATGATATATTATATTATATTTCTTTGATATAATATTTTTCATATTTTTTATTTTACAGTGAAATATAACAATAGTAATTATTTATTAGTAATTTTGTTTTTATATATTATTATTATTATTATTATTATTATGTCCATCCATACTGATGTATAATCACAACATTTTGCAGCCCCGCAAACAAGCACATATTTTTTAAATGCCATTTTAAATCACAATCACATTTTATGTTATGCAATGTAATATAAAATTTTAAATCAAATGATATTATATTATATTTAGTGCTGTAAAATTATTAATCTCGATTAATCTCATCCAAATAAAGTTTTTATTTACATGTGTCTGTGTGTACTGTGTATATTTATTATACATATATAAATACATACACACACATGCATTTATATATTTAAAAAAAATATATATTTGTATATTACATTTATTTTTATATAATATAAATTATTTAAATATACATGTAAATACATGCAAATATTTTCAAAATATATACTGTATGAGTGTGTGTTTATACATAATAAACATACAGTCCACACACATATATTATGTCAACAAGAACTTTTATTTTGGATGTGAATCATCGAGATTAATCGTTTGACATCACTAATTATATTATATTATAGTAATATTATAGAATATTTATTTCGTTTTTCAATTTATTTTTTTTAGTTGTTTTAGAATAATTTTAATTTTAACAACTACTATATCATAATATATACATTATTTTAAATTTTTTTAAGTTATCTTTTAAATCACATTTTTAACAGAAAAGTCCTGCAGTCTTACTCAAGAACCCTACTAAAGATCTAATGGAGTTTGTCCATGTAATAAACCAGCTCCATGTTTTTAGTGAAATCAAGTGAGCAGGAACTGTACGTGGAACATTGAGCTCCATCGTCATGGCAACTGAGCAGAACCTTCACCCCTCAAAACATTGTAGCGCTCTTTGCCAGTTCATTATTTATGGAGTGGGAACAGAAGCTTTCAGAGCCGTTTTGAAGGCATTATGGGTAGATGAGCTCACCCTCTTTCACGAAGGGGGTCGCAGCTCTACGCTTTAGTAAAACTCACTTTACAGCCACTAAGTGCTGCGCCCCGTTTCTCCACAGGTTTCTATACCAACCAGAGCTCTTGTAATGTGTAAATGATTTGATAATGAGCTGTAGGCTATGACATCACTGCACATGGTCTAGCTCGCGAAGCGGCGTTCATATATTTTAAGCTAACACAGCTGCCGCGCTATGATACGCCTGTCCCGTTCCCTGGAAAACTTGACTTTGTGGCCTACATTTTTGTAGCTCATTTTCTTTAGATCATAACTCAGTGACTATGACTCGAGCGTTGTGTGTTTATCTTAATAAAGATGACACTGAAGTGTCTGTTAACATTCATAAAACGCAGGAGGAGTAGTTTGGAAATTTGCACAATGTTTTCTCAGGATAGCCAGTGCAATTTATTATTTTTAAAATGATTGATTAATGAGGGGATGACATTAAATAAGCCAATGAACACATTTTTCTGGCTCACACTATATCTTTTTTTTTTTTTTTGCACATTTTACTCATGGAACCACATTGAAATCCCAATATATCTGGAACTGAACCTTGTATGGTCTTAAAAAAATAAAATGAGATACCAAAAGAAAAGTTTAAGAACCAATTCCAAAAACATACATTTAAACATTTAAAGATCTGTTTGTTTGCATGCACGTTTCCCATGTATAGAGCACTTTAAATCAATGACCTGAGGTTCTGTTTCAGTGTCTCTGTAGGCAGCTCACTAGGATTTAAAACAGAGTGCATTCTTAGTCTAAACCTCGGTGCACTCACAGAAGTGAAGAAAGTGAAGAAACGGGCAGGTAACATCATCACAGACCTCTCTCACCCCGGACACGACCTGTTTGCACTTCTCCCTTCAGGCAGACGCTACAATCTCTGCACTAGAACATCTAGGCATAAAAACTCCCCTAAACTCCATCTCCAGACTAAACACCTAACACAGGAATTATTACCTGTGTTCTGTAATTCATTACATATTGCCTCTCTCTCAAGTACGAAGTAAATTATGCACAAATCTGTACATAAATCTTCTGTTCCAGTTTCATACACATTATTATTATTATTTTTTTTTGTTGTTAAGCCTCTTTAAATGTTTCTGTTTTTCATGTCAGATAGGTATGTATGTATGCATGCGTGTATGTACCAAGAGCTTCGTAAAAACCACAACAAATTCCTTGTGTGTTTGCGCACACTTGGCGAATAAAGTTGATTCTGATTTAATGTGTTCTTTTAAGGATGAAAGTCAGGGGCCAAATCTACGGTTAAATATGTGCCCTTTTTCTCCATCATGTTGTGGAAGCTTTGACTTCCTGAGGGTCGATGGAAAAGACATCATTTGCTTGGACGGTTCAGTCCATATATTCTTAGTTAACAGACATATTTACTGTTCCTGAGGGAGTTCTGCACCAGTTTGCTGCTTATGAACAAATCCACTGGTTTTAGTCTATATTTTTTCCTCTGATAAAGCAGCAAAAGACTTGACAGTGGGCTATTTAGACTTAGGGTGAATCCCAATTCTCTGTCTTACCCCTTCCCCTTAGTTTTGCGCGTTCACGTGAGAGTAAGGGCTAATTCTGGTTTTGATCGAGGGGAAGGGGTAGATACCCCTTAAAACCAAGCATTTTCACGAGCTTACTTGAAACCAAGGGGTACCCAGAACACACTGCGGCCAGATCATCCAGTCTTGTTTTGTGCTCTACACAGTCCTGTACATACTGTATATATTTGCAACCATGTTCTTAATTGAAACGTTTTTAAAAATCGCTATTTTTCCACGCTAACGTTACATTGCAGATTTGCACAACAGTCCCGCGTTTCTCTGAAAACACTAGAGATCACAAAACGGAGAGTTTGTGATCAAACACACACTACTTTTAACACACACGGAGAGTTTGTGACAAGTTTGTGACACACACTTTTAGACGGAGAGTTTGTGATCAAACACACACGGAGAGTTTTTAGACGGAGAGTTTGTGATCAAACACACACTTTTAGACGGAGAGTTTGATCAACACGGAGAGTTTTGTGTCCTTCTGGTGACGTAGCAGCAGCTAGCGACGATGTATGATGACGTAACCATAACCAAGTGGTGTCTCAATTCATAGGGGTATGTTTTTACCCCTAGCGCTTAGCACTCGGTTTCGAGGGACACGGGATAGGGGTAAGACGAAGGGGAAGGGGTAAGACAGAGAAATGGGATTCACCCTTAATCTTAGATGTCTCTGCAGTTTAATTTTTTTATTGTGTGTAAGGAGATTCCAGTCATGTTGCAGTCAGCACACATTTTAGTGTAGGATTTTCTAAAATGTTACAAAAACAGGAATCACAACAGTTTTCACTCAGAAATGCTAGTAAATTTCACAAATAAATCCAAAGAAACTGCAAGTAACACATTGAATTAAACAAGAACATTTTGAGTAGAAAGACTTGTAAAACCGTTTTCCAATAATCTTTTTCATTTACAACTTGCAATATTTTTTATAGTGTTCTCACGTTCCTGCTTTGTACAACAGAGGGAATTTCTTTCAAATGATTTGTCAGACACTAAATCGTTTCTCGAGTTTGATTCCCCTTGCGGGAAATATAATCCAGGGTGCTTTTGAGGAAACTGTTGAGATTTGTTACCTGACTCCCGTGTGTTTCAATAGTTCCCTGAGGCTGAAACGGTCCGAGTCACTCAGGCTTCATCTGCTTTCTAATTGTGTTTATTTTCTTTTTTATTATTTGGCATCCGCTTGAGTTGGAGTCTCTGCCAAGTGAAGTCTGTGCGTTCTGTGTTTGCCGTACAATTATAATCAGAGCGGAGTGTCTCATTTTTCAGTCATTACGTAACAACACTTTTCCTCCATCTCATTTCCAGCATTTTTGTTTTTGTCTATCAGAAATGGTTTTTCCACAAGATATGATTTGACTCCAGTTGAGCTTCCCTTTAGTGAAAAGTTTAAACCGCAGATGAAAACTTGACTTATTGCTGTCCTGTGACGTGACCTCAGCTGACCTCTGCTTTTCTCTTTCATTCTTTTTGAGTCTGCTGCTTATATTAAATATTGATTTATATATTTCCCTCAAATTATTTATTTATTTACTTCAAATTTGTATTGATTTATTTGCCAATTATTTGAAAGATCAGGTTTCCATCATACAGTAACATACTAAAACACCCTGAAAGTCATGCTGAAAACCTCTCTGAAGTCCAGCATTTTAATGCACATTGGCATCATAGTGGTAACTTCTGTACAATCCAGCACCTCAAACATCTTATCATATGACATGCTCATTGTTTTCAGCTGTATTTATTAAAAACGAGTTGTCTTTGCACAAGTTTTGAAGTCTCTTCTCTTCAGGTGAGCTTCTGGTTGGTGCAGGAAATCCTGATCGCTCAAACCATGAAGATCCGTGCCGAGATCCTGAGTCACTTCATCAAGATTGCAAAGGTACATTAGTGAACAGCTGTTTACTCAATCATGCTCTTATTGCATCGATAAGAGATATAAAAGATCGCTAATATATACTGTGTGGTGGTCATAATAAACGCCACAATGTCAATGATACCGGTTTATTCACAAGAATATTCTTTGAATCTCTTCAGTCATTTGTGCAGCAACTACATTTCCCATCATGCAGTGCGACCTTAGAATTGTGTCTTTGAAAACAGCCTTTCTGTCTATGATGCCTTAAAATGCGGTCTATGTAGGCAGTTCAGCATGATTTGGAAGAGATCTGAAGAGCAATCAGAGCTTTTACAGTGAGTCTGGTTTAGATGTACTGTAGTTACACTAATGATGTTGAATCGCTCCAGCTATATCGTGCTAGAATAAAGCTGGATGTGTGTTGGTCTGTCCAACTTTGACGGTTCACCTCATTAGTGTGCACTAGAGAGGGATCTGCTTTGAAATGAGGTCAATTGGCACACTAAACGATTGACAAATCTTTATTTAGTTTTATTATTTAATCATGCATCGGTTTTCCATCACATTTCCATTACGTTACACAAAGAGCTTAATGAAGTCAAGCCAGAGCTGAAATTTACTATATATATATATATATATAGAATGTTTATAATGAGAATTTTTTTTTATTAGTGCTATTCAATTTTATTTATCACATCTATATGGTTTGGAAACCTTTAGTCATGTTATAGAAACGCTCCATCAGGGCTAATTAATAAACAATAGTCACTCTTATACGCCTCTCTGACAGATTTAGATCCTAGCACTTATATACCTTTTCTGGAAATAGTTCCACAGACATTACCTGCAACTATTTAGTTGCACTAAATGTTAGTATAAATTCATATTAAAGATGATGTTTGCAATTTTCTCAGTGCTACGGTACTTTCTTCTACCATGGTTTAAATTAATAGTTCATCCAAAAATGAAAATGTGCTGCATTTACTCAGAAATGTAGCATTACATCACTTGCTCATCAATGGATGCTCTGTAGTGAATGGGTGCCGTCAGAATAAGAGTCCAAACAGATGATAAAAACATCACAATAATCCACAAGTAATCAACACCAGTCCAGTCCATCAATCAACATCTTCAGAACCCCAAACTTGTGTGTTTCTAACAAACAAATCCATCATTATGCATCAATACTGCTTTCTCCGGTGAAAAAGTCATCTGGTCTGAAATCTGCACAGATCAAGCAGCGTTTACAAGCCAAAACAGTTCAAAACAAATACAGTATGTTGGTGGATTCTGATGTGAGAAGACAACAGGTGGATGAGGAGATACCCCCTGACAATGTAGAGCGCTTTGAGTGCTTAGAATAAAAGCAGAAATGCGCTATATAAATGTAATGAATTATTATTTTCACCGGAAAAAGTGTGGATTATGCACCTGTATTTTGGCCAGAAGTGATGGTTTGAAGTTAAAACAGTCTAAATGATGATTTAGTTTTTTTCAAACATGCAGTTTTTCACTTGACAAGACATTAATTGATGGACTGGACGGAGTAGTGTGGATTACTTGTAGATGATAAACAAAATTCAACAAACTGTAATTTCTGGTTGAACTTTTCCCTCAAAGGTGACGTGCAATTTAATCACAGCTTAATATGGAGATACTGAAACATTGTTATTATTTGTGGAAACATGCAAGCGGCACAGACATTGCACGCTTCACTTTTAATGGCGTTTAACACGCCGTATGAAGAGTTTGGTTTTGTTTTTCATCTTAAACTTGATAATTACTCTGACAAATGTTTGCCCACCCTTCATCTGGATGAAGACAGCAGTTGAAGAGCCCTTTGCTGTACTGTCTTCATCTCAGAAAACTCCTCAAAACAAGCCACGTCCGTGAAGCGGCTGGAATATCATCCTTCAGAAATCTCATGACTGAATCTCAGAGGAACACTTTCTGACAGAAAGCTGAAAAAAACCCTCAGATTGTAGTCATCATGTGTCACGGAGTCGATCCGGGCGTGCCACATTTGCTGAAGCGAGCACAAAGCAGTTTTCCATCATTCTAGAGTTTGTTGGGTCTTCATTCATTGTGGGAGTAATGATGAAAGCAGGTCCGTATCTTACTGAAGGTCACTGTCTTTTAGTGGACGCTGTCCAATCGGAGAGCAGTGAAGGGAGTTTTGAGTGTGGGCGGTAACTGTGACATCATCTAACCTAACAAACAGACAGTAGTATAAATCTGCTGCATTTTCACAAATTGCAAACGAAACCTTTAGGAAGAAATTTTCATTACATATGTTTAATAGCAAAATATGATCAAATGCAACCAGTAAAATGGAAGTGATTGCCATATAAATGTTATTTTTCATTGCAAACAATTATTTTGTTCTGTATTTTCGTCTTGTCTAAACATTCTTAAAATGACTTGAGAAATAACATGACAACGCTCCCTTCATGACAAGTCAAATCACTTTGTTTCTGTAGCGGTTTATACCGTTCACAACGGTTCACAGCAGTCTCACAGTTATAAAAACAACTTTACATTTAAAACAATAAAACAAGTCTATCAATGCAGTAAGATTTTTTTTTTTTACTTTTACAAATGCTTTTTAACTTTGATAGAATTTTCAACAAACAAATATATCAAAATTAAGTGACTTTGTGTTAAACCAGAAACAATATCTGCCAAGCGGGTTAGAAAAGTAAACTTGTTTTCCCGTTTAATTAAGTAATTTTTCTGACCTTACTGGCAGTGCTTTTTCTCTCTTATATTAAGCATAAACCCACATAATTTGTGTTTTTTTTTAACCCTTCTGGTTCCTTGGCTTACACAGGGTGTAACAACTTTCCTGAAATATTTATATTTCATAGGTCTCATTGATCTGAGGTCATGTACCTCAGTTTTTGCTGAAATGATCCACAAATAATGTTTTTTCACTCACACATTGAACTAATGGACAAAATATTAAAACCGAGATTTGGTGATAATGCAGTGTAATGAGAGATTTCCAAGCAATAGTATCATTTTTAAACCACGAACACTAAATTAGGGAAAGGATTTTCAGCACAGCACAAGTAAATGCTTCTTTAAATGATTTATGATGTTTTAGGAATGTTTAGATATTTATTCTGGAAAACCAGATTAAATTTTTTTTTTGCAGTGTTGACTCCTGTGCTTTAAACACACTGTTGTGGTTTGTGCATTGAGTGTTCTGAACTACATATCAATTCTTCATTGCTTTCTATGTCTGCAGAAACTTCTAGAGATGAATAACCTTCATTCTATGGTGTCGGTGGTGTCAGCATTGCAAAGTGCTCCCATCTTTAGACTGAGCAAGACCTGGGCGGTAAGAAACACACTCAACATTTACCGTACACACATTTGCCAAGCTGTCTGAATGAAACAGACCTGCACCCTGTGGGACACTGTTTTCTTATTTACTTTATTTAATGAATCAGAGACTGTCCTTAAGAAACAGTTCACTTTCGGCTCACTTCTGGGAATGGTTTTCTCCCCACAGTATAGCTAAAGCCAGACTCATCACAGACCTCAAACCTTTGGCTGTTTAATCATAATGTCTGAATTATACACATGTGTTGCTCATGCATCACGATAATTATGTTTTCCACACTTTGCCCACTTAGTCCTGTAATTATTTTTCCCTGCTCACTTTGAAACGGATGGTTTTTAACACAAGCGTCTGTCATTTAAAATGGAAAGTTGCTCTTTTAAGATCTAACTTTGTGGAAAGAAACGTGGAATCCAAACATAACACTTTTCTCATCCTACTGTATACTGTATGGCTTTCAATAAGTGCAGATTGCAGAAAACATTAGTCATAACTATGATCCCAAATTAACATTTTGGATGAAATCAAAGTTATGTAACGGATGAAAACCGGAAAAATTGTTTTTTGAAGGTAGCCACAGTTTGAAATGCACTACTTCAGATTTCTTATTCTCGCCAAGGCTGCATTTGTTTGGTAAAAAAATACAGTAAAATCAGTAATATTGTGAAATATTATTACAATAAAAAATACCTGCTTTCTACTATAATATATTCAAACATGTAATTTATTCCTGTGATCAAAGCTGGATTTTCAGCATCATGTGTCACATGATCCTTCAGTAATTATTCTAATATGCTGATTTGCTTGTTAAGAGAGCTTTATTGCTGGTTAAGAGAGCTTTATCATAAACAGTGTTTAAAACGGTTGCAGTGATGCTTTGTTTTTGTTGAAACCGTTTTAAAAGAAAAGCATTTATTTGAAATTGAAATCTTTTGTGACATTTTTTAAATGTTTTTACTGTCACTTTTGATCAATTTAATGCATCCTTGCTGAATAAAATACTTTACTTTTGCATGATAGTGTAAACTACATCAGTTTGGTACAAAAGCTCTGTAACGTATCACACAAAAGAAGGAAGAACTGAGACAATTTCACTGTATTTTGCAACAGTTCCTTAAAGGTGCACTGTGTAATATTTAGGATAATCTATAGACAGAAATGCAATATAATATACATAACTACGTTTTCAGAGGAGTATAAAGACCTTACTTAATGAACTGTTATGTTTTTATTACCTTAGAATGAGCGATTTATAACTACATATACCGCGGGTCCCCTCACATGGAAGTCGCCATCATGTTTCTACAGTAGCCCTAAACGGACAAACTGCTCTACAGAGCGCGTATCGTCACTATGTTGTTCTCGCGGAAAATCTTAGCCCTGTATCGGCCACCGTAGCTTCTCTAAAGGGAGGGGTGAGCGGAGGACTGAGCCGTTGGTTGCAATTCGCAAACTCAACCGCTAGATGCCGCTAAAAACTACACACTGCACCTTTAAATGTGTTTTTGTTTTGCAAGACCGTTTGTATTTCTTGGATTTGTATCCACTTGCATCAGACTGTTGTTCTTGCACAGTATTGTGTTAAATCATGTGGGTCAAAGTCGAGACGTCCCATTTTGGTGTCTGCATCAAATTCAATTTACAAAAGTGATTTTATACACATAGAAAGCACATTAAATGCAAATAATGTGTCTACATTCATATTTAAAATAAATTTTAATAAAAATAAAATGTCTAAATATTTGTTAACCCTCTAAGTGCCAAAGTCGCAAAATTGCGACAAGACGTCAGACTTCATGAAATAGACCTTAGTTCTTAATATAGTGTAATATCGCACTTGTATTCCCTACCACTAGATGGCAGACATATAGTACTTCGATTCTAGATCAAAAGTGTTCGAGGAAATAGCAGAGCAAGTGAGCTATTGTATCATGGATGCGGAAGCAGTTCAGTTCATAGCGTGTGAGTAAATTGTGAGATTTGTGAGAGAAAATCGCCAAATGACTAATAAAAAGTTGTACTGTGAGGATGTGTTGCAAATGTTATTCTGACTCTGAAGGGAAATATTTACAGTTTGGAAATGATGATCGACCGTCTAATGATCACGCTTCTCCCGGTACATCTCTGCTGTGCAATGGTGCCGCCGGGCATGGCGAGAGTGTTCACAAAGCACAAACAAGTGATCATTTCGGCCCTTTGCCCAACGGGGATGGGGGTGGCAGGGGTGGGCGTGGTCTTAGTGTCCATAGGAGAGGCTGATGACCGCTCCAGATTGCGTCTTTCTTTCTGATCGTGCGCGCTCAAAGTGCCGCCGGCAGACCGTACAGGTCCAGTCAGTGTTGGGTAACGGTAGGTCTGTACGCTGTGCCATGCAATAAGAGGTACCATACTCTCAAGAACTATAAACGGTCACCTAGAGACCTGATTGGGCAGATAGCTGGTCAACTGATCAAAAAATAGGTATTTTTGTATGTATAAAATACATCAAATGTATTTTACTATGGCACAGTAATATAGTAATAATTTACTACTTTCTCCTGTTTTAATGTTATTTCCTATTTTCCTGATCATTTGTAATGATGATAAAAAGACAAAAACCCATGCAAATAAGTTCAAAACAACCATTCAATATCTATTATTTCCTGAATATTACTGATGAACTGATCAAAAAGTAGGCTACTGTTCACATGCGTTTTACTACTATATACTATAGTAATAATTTTGTACTTTCTCCTGTTTTATTGTTGGCTTCCTCTTTTCTGATTGTAATGAGGATAAAAAGACAAAAAACAAAAACAAACATGCAAATAAGTTCAAACATCAATTCAATATCTGCTATTTCTTGAATATTATGAAATTCAAGAGGGCCGCCCCATGATGACGTCATAATATGCAAATTAGATGAGTATATTTACACCCCACATAAACTTTTGGTCATGCCAACATTTTTCTAATTTCCAGTAGATCTCTATCTTTAACCCCTTTCAAGCCACAAGCTTTTGAAATCTTAATGTCAAAATCCAGCATTTTTTTCAAAAATCCCTGGCACCTAAAGGGTTAATAATGTTCATCTTCATTCGGCCCAGAGGTGGAAAGTAATGAATTACATTTACTCGCATTACTGTAATTGAGTAGCTTTTTTCTGTACTTCTACTTTTTAAAGTAACTTTTAAAATCTGTATTTTTACTTTTACTTAAGTATATTTTGTTTAAAGTATTGTACTTTGCTACATTTTAAAACACATTCATTACGGAGTAAAAAAATAAATAAATCGCTTCCTGGAAACTACTGCAGCAAATAATGGGCGGAAGAAGAAACTGGCGCTAAAATCACAAGAAAGATGCAGACGGACAAGACAGGCGTTATTGGTGCAGACCCAGCTGAAAACCAAACCCGTCGTATTCTGCTGAAGTTGAACTCGAATGAAATGAAGTGAACCCCTGGCCATATATTCATGCTCTATTATGCAGTGTAAGCTGTGTTTGCCTCGGGAGACCAAACTAGCAGCTTATAATATATCGACATCAACCCTTCGCAAGCATGTAGAGGGAAGGTTAAAATGAAGCTTTAACAGTTTGACAGCACAAATTAGCCAAAAATACAGTGGTGCAGGGTGTGCGATATCGTCTGCGATAATATCGTAATTGTTGTTTTAACGATGGGCGATTTGATATTATCAGTATTTTGCCAAAAACCAAACAAAACACTCCTATAGTGTGCCGTGAAGTCTAGTAGATTAGACTCCGCGTGCATTTGGAGTGCATTCTTTCACTGCGTGATTCAGTCTGTTAACATGCGTTTAGAATGATCTCAAAATTCAACATATAGGGGCAGAAAATGTATATATTTATATAATTTCATATAGTAAATCAATTGTAAATTTCTCCAAAAATCAGCATGATTACATATAATATATATATTTTATTTTTACAACAGTTCAATATATAATAAATCAATTAAGAGACTTGCGTTATAGACACCAAGATTGCCTGTTTTTGGTCTATTTCGACAACAAAAAATTATTCCAAACACAGCCACCATACACAGTTTTGCATCTCTGAGCGCATGATGGTGTTTTGTTCCTGAATGAATCAACTGTTT
Source organism: Ptychobarbus kaznakovi (assembly GCA_027422405.1). Taxonomy (NCBI): domain Eukaryota; kingdom Metazoa; phylum Chordata; class Actinopteri; order Cypriniformes; family Cyprinidae; genus Ptychobarbus; species Ptychobarbus kaznakovi. The sequence continues at coordinate 9,058,689 of CM049797.1, forward strand.
AAATGATTCGGTTCAATCACAATTACTCACTTATTAACAGTGACTTGGTGACACCTACTGGCGGTTTTAATTTCACATGTAAAGTATCTTTTCATTTTCTTTATTATAATTTATAATTTCAAATGAGTATTCAACATTTTATGTCTTATATATCAAAACATTATTTCTGCATTTGTAACTGCAGGCTAAATGCATTCATGTCAGTGTGTAAATACATCTATGCCACTTCAGATGAAGCTTCTGTTTCCTCTGCATTGCAAAGATTCATTTTGTTGATACTGATTTAATTTGCCTGGTAACAGCCCAAATGTCTTATTATTCTAATTAACCGATTCCTTTAATTAAAAACACCTAGTTTGAGATGTATAGGCCCATATCCCAGGTGTGTCAAACTCAGTTCCTGGAGGGCCACAGCCCTAAAGAGTTTAGTTCCAACCCTGCTCCAACACACACACCATGTAGTTTTCAAATAAGCCTAAATGATTAGTTTAGCTGGATCAGATGTGTTTAATTAGGGTAATATCTACACTGTGTAGGGCTGTGGCTCTCCGGGATCTCATTTTTTCATCCCTCCCACTGTTAAAATGTAACTAAGTAATTTTTACTCTGAGTAAATTTAAAATGAGCTACTTTTTACTTTTACTTGAGTATATTTTTAGACTGGTACTTTTACTTGTACTTAAGTAAAAAAATGTAATGTTACTTTTACTTGAGTAGAATATTTTCGTACTCTTTCCACCTCTGATTCGGCCTAAGAGATACATTTACGTAAGAATGAAATGGCATACTTATTATAACCTGAACGTATTAAAATGTATAAAAGAAAAGTGGTCATATTAAATGTAATTATATTTTAAATTATGAAGAACTTATTTTAAAGATAGTGGCAAGGATTGGTAAAGATTTAAAATGACAGTAAATTCGTTTTGGGTGCTTTTGACCCATGTATTGAATATGAAGTCATGCATTATATTGCGGTTTCCATAAAGTTGGGCCAGCTGGCCAGTAAAAACTTGCCAAAACCAGTTTATTTCCCCTTTTTGTGCTTAGTGAGTCTCTGTTTTGGAATTTGACCGCTTGATATTGACCAGTTTAGTGACGGATGTCTGATCATGCTGTTCTTTCTGCCACTGTCGATCAGGATGATAATGACAACAGCAGGGCTTCAGCATTGAACTTTTCACTCCAGCATAGAACCCGAAAACATTGAAAATTAGCTTTTTTTGCCACTGCTTCTAGTAGAAGTCAAGAAATGACTGATTGCTGGGTCACGCCAGCGACATCAAGTGCTTTTGTTTGAGTCTGGAAGCATACAGGAGCTTTTGAGGTTGAGGACTGAATGTCTGGGTGCGTGTTTTTTGGCGTTTGCCGTTGGATCCTCTTACACTTCATGTCTGAGGCCAGATGACCACTTCCCCTAAAAAATTAACAGATGTTTGAAATATGGAAATAAATGATGCTCTTAGGATGTGTTCATCATTAAAACAGCAGATTAATAATTCCCTGCACTTTCATTCAATGAACAGGATGACCTTTGAAGAACTAGAAATGTATTTTCCACTTGATTTTGGTCACTGCTCAATGGCTGTGTTTCAAAACCTGTTGATTGGCCTCGCTGACTGCTGCCTATACTGCCTTCAAAAGCAGCATCCCAACTGAACTGGAACTAAAACCTTTTTAAGTGTCCCACAGGATTGTGCGCCATTCAGAACTGAATTTAGAACGTTTTAAATTCTAGTTCCGTTTCTGATTTTGAATTTGAGCTAACAAACAGGAAGCAGAATCCAAAATTCGCATTTGAATTTAAGGAAGTCCACTTAAAATATATTATAAAAAAAAAAAAAAAAATGTTTTAAGTATAAAAGCAAAACAAGTTTAAAAAGCTTTAAAAATGTTTGGCTTTATGAACAGAAAGGATGTAGTGGGTGTACTCTACCATTCGATAGTTTAGGGTCAGTACGATTTTTTTATATTTTTTTATCATTTATTTAGTTAATAATACAGTTAAACCATTAATATTAGCAAATATTACAATCCAAAATAATTATTTTATATGTAAATCTATTTTAAAATCAAATGTATTCCTGTGATGCAAAGCTGCATTTTCAGCAGCTATTACTCCAGTATATTAATAATAAATACATCATAAATTAAAGAATGATTAGGTATTATTATTGAAGTAAAAACAAATACCATCTCAGTCTTTCTACTTTCAAATTTCATGTTTCATTCAATGTGTTATTTTTAATTATTTGTGAACTTTAACGATTTTTTTATTTCATTACATAGTATATTTATAATCATGTACAGTAAATATAATTATAGATACTTATAATCAACATTGCTCTCACTCCATCTGCCTTTTATTTTTAATATTGTTTGTTTTATGATTACTTTACTTATATGATGTGATCTTTAAAGTTTTCTAGTTCTTATGGAAGCTTGTTTCTGCAACTGGATAAAACAAATAATAAAGGTAATTGCAACTTTTTATCTCACAGTTCAGTTTTTTTCCCTCAATTTTTAGCTTTTTATTTTTCCGAATTGCTAAATATAAACTTGGAATTGCAAGAAATAAGTCAGAATTCTGAGTTGATATCTTGCAATTCTGACTTTTTTCTCATATAAAAAGTTGCAGCTAGGCTTCCCAATGTTATTCAAGGTTCAAGGTTTGTTTATTCGTCACATACTAAATTATACAGGGTATAATCAGAAGTGAAATGCAAATCAAGTCAGGTCCGCTCAGTGGACAGTGCAAAAAGAAATAAATGTTAAATAGAAGTAACACAACACAGGAGCATATACTGTATATAAATATAAGTAAAAAAAAAAAAAATAGAGTAAAATGTGCAATAAAAAAAGAATAAAAAAGTGCAAAACAAATAAGATGTGCAATACAAATGAGATTACCTTATTACCTTAAAATGTAACCAAAAGATAGGAAACGTTCCACTGCCTGTGTATTTGAAACAACCCTCTGCTCACTGGGTTTGGGACCTATTTGCATCCATTGGTCTGATCCATAATGCATCTTAAACTCAATGATTCTTCGTTAATGATTTTGTAGCTGCATGTGTAGTTCAGTGATACTTGCCTCTGTGTTAGCTGTGGATGATGCCAAGAACAACTCTGCTGGCAGGTTTATGGCCCTCTCCGTCCACCCTTAGAAGAGCACCAGGGACACTTTGTCCTTTAAAAGCCGCTCCTCAGCCGTCGAGAAGGTCCGTGGCGCTGGAGGTTTGGCATTGGCGGTGGTGACGTGGATGGGAGGGATTTGTTTATGTATGGCTTAAGAAATATGAACGTATCTGATATAATGTGAAGCCCAGATTTATGTATAATATGCAAGGGATTGCACATAAAATATGATGTCAAGGGAACACCTACAAAAAATGACTTCATGATTAATTGTTATTCAAAAGCTCAAGGCTATGATGACCATATACAGTAGATGATAATGTCATGCAGCAATTTTTATTTAAAATGGATTTTAAAACTTTATTATCAGTATTTTCAAAGGCTAGCATCACTTGTGTTGCTGCTCATGCTTGCACTATAATCTCACTATAAGTGTGATGCAACAGCTTTTCAAGGAAAAGTAATGAATCTGTCCACATTTGCAGGGAAATTCCACTCAAAAATGAAAATGATCATTTTCTCACCCTCATTCCTCAGTTTGGTTAAATGGGTCATATAATGCTACATGCACTTTTACAAGTTGTTTGAACTGAAATATGTGTTGGCAGATTGTGTACACAACCACCCTATAATGATAAAAATCCACCCAGTGTTTTTTTTGTAATCTCGTTAAATGTTTTCCCCTTTCTCAAACCGAGCCGTCTGTCTGTGTGACGTCACACGGACGGAGGCCCCTCCCACGATTGTTGATTGACAGGAGCGTTTCAGCACAGACTGCACTGGTGTCTTACCTCAGACCCGTCCTGAGTGAGCTGTCATCAGTTGTTTAAGCCCAATCTCACTGTAATTCATACATATTTTACGATGTGGCTAAATCGTACGACCTCATTCGTACACTAACGGCTCATATTAAACTGGCTTGTAACTCGTCACACATTGCGTGTGCTACATGAATAACACCTCAACCATCCACTATGTTGAATGGTGAATTTTGGAAAGCATTGGTGGAGAAAACAGGAAAGTATTACATGGTTAGCTAACACACTTTACGGCCCATCTGCAGGTATGAGCTGGATGGGATTGGACTGTACTGTATTGAAAGCAGCCCAGGTCTAATTAGTCTTGCGGGACCAGTAGCGCTTGTTTTATCCCCCAGTTACCAGCAACCATGTCTTTCCTTACACCTGCTCTCTCAGCCAGAGACCTCCGGATGCTTTTGCCAGGTCCTGCACACATTTTCCTGCTCTATCACTTCATTATGGCACTTTATAGCACAGAACAGGAGCTTTTTTCAGCGGCTTTGTTGCAAAAGGGTCATTTCAATCCCTACTGTTGTTTAAAAAACTAATGTCAAATGCAGAAGAAAGATTATCCAGTGTTCTCCGGCAGGATTAGCCTGTCGTTTGAGAGCTTTTCAGCAGCTGGCACTGAGGAAATTGATTTGAATCGCAGACTGAGCTAATACTGGCTGATATTCGATGTTAGGCATGCTGAAACCACCTGAAACATGGTATATCCGCTTTCAACACCCTAAAGCCCAGAACTACCGCTAGCAAAACCGTTTTCCAAAACCGTGATTTAAATGAGCACTGACTTTTACCAGAAGAAACTCTGTTAGCTGCATTACAGGCTTCATTGATGAGGATGGTCAGAGTTCTGTGGACATTAGTTTTATTTATTTCTTTTTGCATGCAAGAAAATCTCACTCGCAGATACAGATGGTCCCATGGTTGTAATTGATTCGTCAAGCTCTAGTGATTTCCTGGCAGACAGGTTGATGATCTGCAAAGTCGTTTTTGTTGGTAGAGCAACAAGCGTGTAAAATACTTGTGTATAGTGTTGCATCAGAGACTTCAGAATGCCAAGAAGTGCTGCCATGCACAGCAGTGCAAAAAAACACCAAATTCTCTAAAAGTGTGTCAAAACAGCGATGAAAATGTGCAGCGTGACAGCTGATGTTTCTTTTCATTTCTCCAGGGATTTTTTTTTTCATAAAAAAAAATTATTATTTGAAGTTTTCCTCTCATGGAAGCCTGTTTCTGACATGAAAACAAGCAAACAAATAATAAAAAAAATTGCAAGTTTTTATCTCACAATTCTGTCTTTTTTCATGATATTATATTATATTTTTATAAATGATCTAAATTTTAAATTGCGAGATGAGAAGAAGATTTGTAAGATTTCAAGAAAAATGTCAGAATTGAGATAAAGTTGCAATTACTTTTTTATTTTGTGTTCTGTGAAAGAATTCTGAAAATTGTGAGAAAAAAAATCCAAATTGTGAAATTAAAGTCTCAATTACTTTTTTTCTTGCTTTATATTTACTTATTTATTTGCTTGTTTGTTGTTTGTTTAAACATTTTCCAAAACATTCAAACAAGTTTTTTGAAGCCTATATTCAAAGATTGTGTACTTTGTTTAAATTCCGAATTTATTTTTAACTTAATTTATTTTAATTCTATCGTGTTAGATTTATATTCAGATTGCAATTCTGCATCCAGTTTGCCTTATTAAATTAATTTGAATATAATTTAAAAGCATTCTCAATTCAGTTCTTAATGGAAACCTATGCAAAGAGAAACAAACAGATGATTTAGAGCAGTGTCATCGTGATGACGTCAGCCTTCATTTTGCACTGCTCTCTCTCATCTGGACACATCTGTGAGAATGTGGTTTGTTTGTGGACAACGGCTCAGCATTCAGCTCCATAGTTTGACACACAACTCCAGGCTGTTGTCCTGAACTGCTCCCTGAGCAGCTGGACTCTGGACTTCCCGTCAGGCAGATGTCAGGTGGTCAGACTTCTCCATACTGACCGTCCACTCATATACGACCACACAAAGGCCACGTAAACACTGCAGCCAAATCCAGTTGTCAGTTCACCTTTTAGTGCTTTATACTGTTCTCTACACACAGTTCAGTAATTTACGGGACTGACAGCCACATCTACAACCAAATTGAGGGCCGAAAAATGTAGATAGCGACAACTGCATTTACAGAAATTCTATGCAGTGTGTACAGAGCCGAACTGAACAAGTAGTTGTAATGTCTTTTATGTATTTGCAGTTTTAGAAATCACAGGGGACTTGTGGACTCATTTGTCACATTTGAACTCATTAGTGTTGCCAAATCTGGCTAGAAAAAACAACATATAAAGAACAAACCTATAGTAAATTCAAATTCAAACACGTTTTGGAAATAAGCCACATTACCAGAATATCACAACCTGCCTACTTTTTTAACTCCATAGTTTGGTTTGCTTTTTGAGCTGAGCCCAAACAACAGCTTCAAAGACACTTAATAAGCATCACTTATAATAAGTGGACATGGCAAACCATTCAATAGTGGGCTCTATGCAGTAGCTTTCCAAACATAAACAAAATACTATGGCTCTGTTGACAGTGGTTTAGTTAAAATCTCCAAAAACACAACGAGACTTTGGTTACTGTAATAATACATTGGTTAAAAAGGGGTTCTATTAAAGTTTTGAGAATTAGTTCTGTTAAATTCACACTTGAAACAATAATATAGGGTATTCATTACCGCGTTTAAATGCGGTTGGAACTTACGAGTGTGTAGTGTACATGGCCATAGTCTCAACGTCATGGTCAGATAAAAAAATTAAATCATTCTAATTTCAATTTCGAATCCAGTTCTGCATGTTGTAAGCAGATCAATTCAAATTCACACTGTATGGGAATTGTACTGGAACAAATTCTTCAGCTCTGAATTTTGCACAAGCCTGGTTTCCGAGCAGAAAGCTACTCTTGTATCTGATCTTATATTTAGAGCAATGTTTTCTTGGACCTGAAAGCACTTTGGCTTTTTAATTGACAGACGATCAAAGCTCGATTTCAGAAGCCTGGTTTGTTGTACATTGCACTGACTGTTAATCCATCTGACAGTGTTTCCATTGATCGTCTCTCTGGCGTGTCCGCTTTTATGTGTGATGGTGGAATAAAGGCCTTTCTGCCAGGATTCCTCGTGTCAATTCTTCCCTGCGTTAATGATTACGGTGGGAACAGGAATCTGTGAAGAATGTAATAACATAAACCATTTGTTATAGACCGTTAAATAAAAACGCATGCACATTTTTATAAGTCATTCTCAATTGCTTTTAAAATCCTGATATTTGGACAGTCAAAGAATGTGGCTAAATCTCACGAAGCCTGTCAAAAAATTTTCCAATCATATTACAGCCTGAAACACATGAAAAATTAAATTGCAGAAGAAAGATGAAGACATTTTTTAAGGTTTATCGTGCAGAGATTAGATCATCTCTGAATGTGCTGTGAATTTAACGCACGTTTGGGAATGTTTTATGCACTACGTTTACTTTATTTACATATTCATATTATTTTCAAAATTTTTATGGTATACAATTTTATAGTATTTCACCTATTCTGACAAAATTAAATCCTGAAATGTAATTGTTAAAAGCTGGCGGGTTTGAATGTTTCAAGGTGAAGGATACAAATTAATTTTAGAACTTGTAAAATAAAAATATATATATTATCACACATTTTTTTACAATATAATTATTGCCATATATTATGCTAATATAAGGGTGCTTTCACACCTGGCCTGTTGTTTCAGAACCTGGCACGTTCCCCCCTTAGCTCGGTTCGTTTAGACATATGTGAACACGGCAATGCGCTTGGATCCGCGCCAAAACAATCGGTCCGAGAGCGCCTGAACGAGGTGGTCTCGGCTCGATTGTAAACGAACTCTGGAGCGGTTTGGTTGTAGTGAGAAAGCAATCCGATCCAACGGACCAACGAACCAGGCTGTATCACACTGTATAATGGGTAATTAAGTACGTTCCGTGAAAAGCAGTGGGTGTGCACATCTTCGCCATTCAAAATCAAAGCGCGCCTTTACATTTTACAATGCCATCTTATTGCTCTTCGTAGTATGTTCATGTGTGTGTGTGAGAGAGAGAGTTTGTTTGCCTCTCTTTCCAAATCAATCATGTTTATTGTCATTCCAGCACCGTGGAACTTTGACCAATCAGAGGACAGTTTACTCGCACGTGACTTGTATTAACAATTTTGGTCCGTTTAGAAACTTTGCCGTGTGAAAGCGAACCACACCAAGAATAAAAAAGTTACATTGTAATACTTTTAATCCCTGTTTCGGAACAAAGCAATCAATCTACAGGTGTGAAAACACCCTAAGTCACTAATAAAACTCATTGTTTCAAAATGATTTAATCTTTGGAAATGAGGCAAGGAAATGTACAAATATATATTTGTAGTTGTTTTTAGCTGATTTTAGCCCAAATGGTGATATATATGATATTTATATCTGTCTTATGGTCTATCAGTTTGTAACATTTTACTGGATGATGTGGCATTTTCAGATCATAAAGCAGTCACTTTTGAGATCGCTTTCAGTCATGAAATAAGTAATTACTCTGTTTCATCCCACCGTGTTTGTAAACTTGACTCTACTTCTGCTGAACGTTTTAAACATTTGTACATCAGGGCTCCTTCTATGACAACTTTGGAGAATCCCCCTTCTCACCTGGATGTGGAGATTGCTGTTGAATTTATTCAATTACTCTTCCTCTTCCATTTTAGATTCTGTTGCCCCTGTAAGAATTAGAACTAATAAGCCTACCTCTGAGCCCTGGCTTAATGAGGTAAATATTATTATCATCTGGAGACAAGATGGCACCGAGTATGGCCGCTGTGTTGCAAGCTCCGAGCCAAACTGGCAGCTTTTTGTTTGTTTTGTACGTAATTTGGATGTTTCTTGTTCTGGATGTTGTTTGCCTAATTGTTTACAACAGACAAACACTTCTGGAAATCGGTTCTACAGTTACGCAAACCGGACTTTAAATTCGTCAACACTGACCCGTTTACAAACAACACTGCGGAGCCTTTTGTTTGGGCCGCCCGACCGCGATGTCGAAAACGGAGCCGGAGGAGAGTAAAAAGAGACGGCGTTCTCGTCAGATTAAGACACCGAGCAGATCGACCACCACTACCAAGTATCCTACTGGCTAACGTCCAGTCCCTGGACAATAAACTCTGTGAACTGAGAGTGCGGATTTCTTTCCAGCGTGAGATCAGGGATTGCTCAATTATTTGCCACACAGAAACCTGGATGTCTCGAGAGGTACCAGACTTTGCCATAGAACCCACGGGTTTCTCAGTGCATCGCGCGGATAGAATACCAGATCTCTCAGGGAAAAGCAAAGGAGGAGGTGTATGATTCATATTCAACAATTCTTGGTGCGTTTAGAAGAATGCACATCCTATACAATCTATTTGTTCTCCTGACCTGGAATACCTCATGCTTCTGTGCTGGCCGTTTTGGTTACCGAGGGAATTCACAGCAGTCATCATTACAGCCGTTTACGGCTTTTCAACAAAGCCGATCTTAGGTGGATCACACCAAAATTTTCCAGCAACACACATGGATAACGGACTCTAGACCACTGTTATGCTGCGTCCCAATGTGCCTACTTATACTAAGCCCTTAAAGTATGTACTCTTTTGGTGAAGAAAAAGTACACACGTTTGAGTGTGTATTAGAAGAGCAGCCATGCTTTGGGACATACTATCATGTCACACAACTGCATCTTTAATGGACCGCTCTGTCGCACCTGATGCATGCACCCTGTCACTGTAAACTGGCCTGTCAATCATCTTGTCACAGCTAACATCCTCCACATTTCATTTAATTTAACTTCCTATTGTATTAGAGAGTAAAGAATTAGCTCGTTGATCTGCCAGTCATGGGTCTTTCATGCGTAGAACTCTGCTCATATTTTCTGCATAATGATGCATTTAAAAGTTAACGACCAAATGGATGTTTTATAAAAGTTCACATTGCTGTTGCAGATGAAATATAACATGGATAACAATAAATAAATATTTTTTACCAGGTTAAATGTTTATTATTAGTAACTCAAACCCATTTTTGTAAACCTCTCTACCTAACGGTCGATCGAGCGCATCCCAATGTTTGTAGTTTTTCTAACGCATTTTATTCGTGTTTGTAGTTCTGGACTGAATCCTTTGCCAAAGCGCAATGGATTGTGGGTGATTTTAGCCATTAGAGTGTGCACGGATCCACACTTCAAAAATCGACCTGAAATAGTAGAACATCCGGGTACTTTTGGCATACTCTTTTCAACATACTATGCTTTGGGACATACGTATTGTAATCTCACATACTATTTAGGATGGATAGTATGGACGTTGGGATGCAGGGTTACTCCCGTTCCCAGAATGCCTACAAGTCCCTCACCCGCCCGCCTCTAGGCAAATCAGATCCTGCTTCCGTTCTGCTCCTGCCTGCTTACAGACAGAAGTTGAAACGGGAAACACCTGCCCTCAGGGCAATTCAGCTTTAGTCAGACCAATCAGATTCTATGTTACGGGACTGTTTTGATTACGTCGACTGGGATATGTCGGGCTGCATCCGAGACTGCTGAGGCTCGTCCACCCTTTGCGGATGTTAACCGATCGCTCCGGGCGTGAATATCCACAAAGCCAAAGGTCCAGACAGCATTCTGCCGTGTTAGAAAACATTTGCTCTGATCCCATCATGAGTAAGTGCTTTGAGAAGTTATCAGAGATCTCATCTGTCTGTATAAGCATCAACTCGACCAACTGCGTTCGCCTACCGCGCATACCGCTCCACTGATGATCATTGCCTTTCATCCTGACATGCCCTTTCCCATCTGACAAGAGGAACCACATTTTGAGAATGTTGTTTGTTGACTACGCTCAGCCATTTAAGAACATAGTGCCTCTAAGCTTGTAGTGAAGCTTCGAGCTCTAGGTCTGAACAATTCTCAGCTGTGTGCAGCTGGATTCCTGGACTCCTGACAGGCAGACGGCAGATGGTCAGAGTAGGCTGCACATTTCCTCCCAATGATCTCAAACACTGGAGCCCTCAGGGCTGTGTTCTCAGCCTCTCCAGTACTCCTGTGCATGCAAGTCTGTGAGCCACGCACCAAGCTCCAACGTCATCATCAATTTGTGGATGACACAAGGGTGGTAGCCTGATAATCGACGCGATGAATCAGTCTTCTCAAGAGACGAGGTTGCACACCTGACTCACTGGGTGCTCAACAACAACAACCTCTCTCTGAACTCAGTAAGACCAAGGAGCTGGTCAACAAATGGTTTCCCTTAGAGAATATGAATGGATTGAGTTTCAATGGAACAGGAGCAGTTGGGACTATAGGAAACACGTGTGTGCGTTCACACACGTGTTTCCTATAGGTCCCGACTGCTTCCTCTTCCATTGAAACTTCAATCCATCCGTATTCTCAATGGAAATCATATGCCATCCCTTCCCCGCCTACCGTGGATTCATCCATCACATTTTCCATCTCAATCAAATCTGCTCACCACAAACGTGAAACATGACACAGTGTCTTCCGAAACTTCTTATCCTGCTGCCAACTATAACACCAAGATGCTGACTATCCCGATTTCATATCCCATTCCTCATATCCCATTCCATATTCCACTTTATTGTCTCACTCTAAGTTTCCTTGCTCGGTGAGTTGAGTTACTGTATGTTTTTATAGCTTCGGTCCTCAACTTTCTTTAGCTTTGCTTTTTGACGTCCATCTAGCTTAGTCTGAAATCCCCTTAAAAAAAATCCTATGCAGCCGCTAAAAGGATATTTGTTGACTTGCATGTTGGGAAAGGGTCATTTCATTGTGGATTGATATACAGTATTAGCAGGCTGTCTGCGCTGTCTGAACATGAATTGAAGGAAATTTCCTCTTGTACAGTAGTTTTTTCCACCACTCCCACTGTTTGCCTTTTGCAGTATATCCATGTAATTGTCATTTCCACCTACCAAGTGAAGACTTTAATTTGTATTACAGTATTTGCACACTTAGTGGCGTTTGGACAATCATTACTATTGCTCATACTAAACGTTAGTGATTAGAGCAAAGCTTTTAATGGTTTCTTTTGAAAATGTTAAGGTGCATTCCTGCAGCTGGAACAGTAAAATCATAGGTCATGGGTTCAATTCCTAGATAATGTACGAAGTGATCAAATGTAAACTTTGAATGCAGTTTAAGTCAATTTAGAAAAAAGTATCTGTTAAATGCATAAGTCTAAAGTAAATGTCTAGTTGCATGTAAAATCTAAAATAATTGCGTTTCTCTTATCAACCATAACCATTTAATTTGCATGTATCATTATATGTACAATTGAATTACAATAAAATTAATTCACTTAAATGTATTATTTTAGAAGATACTTTTTTGTACACTTTTTTCATGTATATAAACTAGCTAAATAAATAAAGTCCATAAATAAATAATCAGCCAAACAGTTTTATTTATTTGTTATTTAGCAACAATGCATTAAATTGAACAAAAGTGACAGTATAGACATTTATAATGTCACAAAAGATTTCTATTTCAAATAAATGCTGTTCTTTTTATCTTCAAGTTCATCAAAGAATCCTGAAATCCTGATGTTTCCACAAAATCATGAAGCAGCGCCACTGTTTTCAACATTCAACAATCAGAAATGTTTCTTGAGCAGCAAATCAGCATATTAGAATGATTTCTGAAGATCATGTGACACTGAAGACTGGAGTAATGATGCTGAAAATACAGCTTTGATCACAGGAATAAATGACCTTTTAAAATGTATTCAAATAGAAATCAGGTATTTTGAATTGGAATACTATCTCAAAATTGTTGCTGTATTTTTGACTAAATAAATGCAGCCTTGCTGAGTATAGGAAGCTTCTTTCAAAAGCAACTTTTGAACAGTATTGTATACTTAATTAATTCTGAGATCTTTTGCCAATAACATGTTAGCATTTTTTTGTTGTAGATAGAGCTGTTGTTTGATTGAGTACCTCGTGTCAATGTTTTCTTGTCAGCATCTTGAGCTCAAGTGCTCCACAGCTCTGTGTTTTGTCCGCAGTTTTTTGCAGTAGTCAGTGGAAATACAAATGTGTCTATTTCTTACCATCATGAGGTATTTATTTGAGGTATCCAGAGCCTCGTAAACCAATGAGATCGCGGCTTCCATGAGCTCATGGCGTGACCAGCCGGAGTCATTATTAATGAGGCACATGTATGGAGGCGCGAGTGTCTCCTGAGTTCTGAACCATATGCCCGCTTTGGCTTTGGAGTTGTTGGTTGTATTTTGAAACAAGCTGGGTGGGCAAAGGTACAGTATAAACAATTAAACCTATTGGGAAAAGCAAGCCCAAATGTTTAGATGTTTTGCAATAGTTTGGTTTTAAATTCTTCTCTGATCCTCTAGATATTGTAGCACTTGCACAGTGGAGAAATGCTTTCCATTTGTCATCGCCAAACAGTCGCCAAAAGAGACATGTTAGCTCTGAACCAAGATGGTTACCAAATAGCAGCTTTATCTTCAGGCAGTTTGACCCAGATTTACCGTACAAATGATTGACTATACTACAGATCTTAAGGGCTTTAACCTCCAGAAAGGATATGCATGTGTGTTTTCAGACTGTGTAGCGCAGGTCAAACCCTGTGCATGACCGCTAACAGCTGTGAGGCCTAAAAGAAGCATCAGAAAACAGTTGGTCTGATGGTCCTCCGCAGGTTGTTCATTCACTCGGGACGGGCTGCTAGAAGCCGTTTGTTTGCATTTGCTCGGTGTGTTGAGAAGGTCCCTCTTTGTGATCCACCAGCTGTGCTTATTCAGGGTAACTCTTGAAACGCTTCTTTAACCATTTCTGTCTTCTTGAATTTTGGGTCATGAATGTGCATGCAATGTTTCAACACAAATGCGTTTTGGAAAGGCTGTACGAATTTAGCTTACATCGATTGTGTTAGGGGTCAAATTGACCTCCAATGGTTTTCTTGCAATTTGCCAAAAATCAAGGCTTTGAAAAACAGCGAAGAGTCTGGTAAATATCAAAAACAACTTTTATTTGTAGCTTATGTTTGTGGAACAAACATAAAACATGAATTTCATATGAAAGTCATAATTTGCTCTCCCATATTGTCTACTTTCTGTATGATGATTTGCATCAGATAAATAGTCCATATAATTGTGTTACTTGAAACTGAAGACTTGTCTTTTGAATCATCCAAGGAGAATTCAATTCTTCTTCATCTGTTTGAGTTTCACTGTCAGAAAGAAATCTGTGACAGGATGATTTGGGTTGGTGGATAGTTAGTCACTTGTCATTTGTAGCACTGAAAAGTGAGAAACCCATTTTACTCTCACAAGGGTTTGAGAACTAGACAAAATAATCCAAGTACATATAGCAATAAATGCTACTAAGTACAAATAATGTTAGGTATTAATTATACTTAGTTGTGGTTATTTTCACTTCAGTGTACAAATAGTCACTAAAAGTATTTGACTATATATATATATATATATATTACATCGTTTATCTGTACAGCTGATTTTTAACAAAAAATATATTTGCAAAAAATTGCATATTTAATTATTTTTTTTATATCTGACAAGCTGCAGTAGAGTTGTTGTTGTTTATTTGTTTACATGATTATTTCATGTGTTTGAGTGTTGATTTCTGGTGAATTGCATTTGGGGGGTCAAGTTGACCCACAACACAAGTTGAGTATGCAGATTTTTATCAGGAAAGGAGGGTTACATCTTCTGTAACCAGCAGTCATCAGCCACTCATTCCATTTAATGAATGTAAATGGGCATCGAGCTAAACATATGAGACTTGAGACTTGTGTTGAGCCGTCAGATGTTCAGATCTGACTGTTGATCTATGCTTGAAAAGAAAAAAGTTTTGGATTTACTTTTAAAATATTTTCTCTCAGATATTGCCATTCAATTTCACAGATAATTAAACATAAATGACAAGTAACATAGAATTACACCTGTAATTTTCATGAAAAACAGTCAAATATTTTTTGGTTTACAACTCTTTTTTTATATATATACAGTGTAATTACAAAATGCATATAATGGATTCTGTATGGGATCAGATTTCCGCCTAAAGTACTGCAGTCATGGATTAAAAAAGAACAAACGTGAAAACAAAATTTAAAAACGCAAGTTAAAATATATTGCACAATATTTAAAAATGAAAACAACATTTTCATAATTGATTTCAATGGTCACGGATAGAAAAATAATAAGCGTAAATAAAAAAATGAATAACGCATTTTATTTAAATAATAAGCATGAATCAAAACTTTAAACACATTTAAAATCATAATGAGGCACATTTGAGTGATGTCACCGCCCCTCTTCGACTGATTGGCTGAGGAGGAGCTGTCAATCAAGAACTAGAGGACCAATGATGACGCTTGAGCCCGCGCTGATTTACATGGAACTCTAACCGCAACATTTGGAAAAGCAAGCGCAGAATGTGGAAACAAGAGCAAAGGGAAAAACAGCATAAGCATACAAAAAATTTTTTTAAATATGAGCAGAAAATGTCTGAGCAGAAAAAAACTGAGAAATGTAAACACGGAAAACATGATTTTGAGCGCAAATCAGATATTTTTGCATAAATATAAAAATTGTGCAATTTGATTTCAAATGTGTTTAAAGTTTTGATTCATGCTTATTATTTAAAAAAATGCGTTATTAATTTTTTGATTTACACTTAATAATTTTCTATCCGTGACCATTTTTTTTGCTATTCTGAAAATGTTGCTTTCATTTTTAAATCTTGTGCAATATATTTAATTTGCGTTTTTAAATTTGTTTTCACGCTTGTTATTTTTTAATCCGTGACTGCAGTACTTTAGGCGGGAATCTGATCCCATAATTCTGCAGACTTCACATTTTCTTTGCTGATTTTTAGCCAAATAAATGGTGTGCAGAATTGATTTAAACATGGTGAAATGTTTTAAATGGAGCGCTGAACTCTCAATCATGTTAGTCATATTATTTCAGAAACATGAACATGGTGAATGATTGGTGTTGGATTATTGTGTTATAGCAGCTTCTGATCACTGAACTTTCCTGTTTTCCTTCAGCTGATCAGCCGGAAGGACAAGGCCACGTTTGAGAAGCTGGACTATCTGACCTCCAAAGAGGAGAACTGTGCCAGGATGAGAGAGTACATCCGCTCCCTCAAGATGGTGCCCTGCATCCCTTACCTGGGTGAGTCCTCATCTTCTGCTCTCTCTGTCTCTCCAAACCTGCTTTACTTCACCTTCCAGTGGTGTTAATGAACCGGAGGAACATTTGAGTGACCGAGGGATCAGGGTTTGTCTGGTTACTGCCGTACTGTTTGCCCCTGCTGGTAGATTCTGTAAATACATCATATGCTTCTACAAATCTTTCTGCAATGTCGACCGTTCAAAAGTAGCCATGTATTTTTTTTAATAATTTTTTTGGCATGCAACATTTACAGTACTACCGTTTAAAATGTGGGGTTGGTACGAAAGTTATGGTTTATAAAGAAGTCTCTTCTGGTCACCAACGCTGTATTTTATTCTGCATTTATTTGAGCAAAACAGAAATATTGTGAAGTGTTATTACAGTTTAAAATAAAAAAAATATATTTGAATATACTGTAAAATGTAATTTCAATTCAAGATTATTTGAATATCGCTTTTTACGATACAATCATTGCAAAGCAGCTTTACGGGAAATTAAGTTTCTACAATAGATTTTATATTGTAGAAACTTAATATATTTAACTTATGGCAAAATTGGTTTAATTCTGTATACTGTCTGAGGGTTGGCTTCCTCTGAGGTCCTCCGAGGGGTTCGGCATCATCTCTTCTCAGGTCATCTCAGATCATTTAAGGGTTAAATCCAGACTAAAGCTTGTGTAATCACAGGAATGATCAAAGCTGAATTACTCCAGTGTCACGCGATCCTTCAGAAATCATTCTAATATGCTGATTTGCTGCTCAAGAAACATGATTATTATTATTATCAATGGGCTGTTTCGTATTTTTGTGAAAAACATATTTCTTTGGATAGAAAGTTAAAAAAACTTGCAATAGAAATGTATTTGTGATATTATGAATGCTTTTTAGTTTTTTTTACTGTCACTTTTGATCAATTTAATGCATCCTTGCTAAATACAAGTATTAATTTTGAATGGCAGTGTATATATTGATATTATTTCAATGTATTATGGTACGTTTTATTAGTGCTTGATTCTTTTTTAGAGATTCATAAAAGCTTGAAATTGGCTTCTTATGTCTATATACAGTATATACATATAATGTATCACATTTGGACATTTGAACATATTGAGCCATTGAGTCATCGTTTCATAAATACATTGAACTTCATTCATGAATCAGATTTGTGTCTAGCTAAATCATTCTTGAAAACAATCTGATGTAAAATGTCACGTTCAATTCAATGCAACAGTTTATGTAATAATATAAACATGTGTTCTGTTCATGTTTCGTGGGGCTAAATGTTTGTAATGAATTGTATCGTTTCATGAAATGTGTGGAAATCTACAAGCTCTGTTTTCTGAGCCTTTATATTTCTGATTTAATCCTTGAGCTCTTCTTTTAAAGAATATCATGGCAATTTTGGTCATTTCACTAAGTTTCTAAAACATAATGAGAGCATGCATAATGCACGCTTTTTCAATTTGATATCTTCCTTGGAACAAGTACTCTCAGCATTTAAATATGAAACATGCCATTGAGATGAGTAGTTTTATTATTTTAGGCATTTGTCAGTGTTTTCCCATGTTCTCTCTCTCTCCCTCTGAACTCTATCAGAGAGATCACAGACGTACGGTTCTCATTATCTCACAGATTCTCAGTTAGTCTGGAGACTCAACAATGCATTGATTCCAAACCCTCTGTGCTGTTACATGAATAACAGTGATCAGGGAAAACTATGGAAACTATGTCTCATATTCCTCAGCACTTACAGCTGCTGTTCTGATTTAACTCAAATTGGGTGAAGATGGAGGGATACACATATTAAAAGCCCATATCAGGTATTCTGGGTTTGATTTATAGACATGTCACAGGCGCTGTTTCTTTAGGTTTGTCTAAGTATTAATTGTACAGACTGTACTCGTGTTCTTGCAGTTCTTGGACATGTAGTTGGTAGATTTATGCACCAAAAACATTAACTAAACAAAGTATTATCCAGGGGGCGATTCTATGATTTTAATTTTAAGGGGCTCAGCCCCCAATGAGGGTATAATAATGAAAATAATTAAAATGTACTAATATGGTAGGGTGGTATTAACTTATTGCAGTATTCCACTGTATTGTATGGGATAACATTTGAGTACTGAATAAGCCAAATACAAGTCTTTCTGAACACACACACACACACACACACACACACACTCACACACACACACACACACACACACACACACTCACACTCACACACACACACACACACACACACACACACACACACACACTCACACACACACACACACACACACACACACTCACACACACACACACACACTCACTCACACACACACACTCACTCACACACACACTCTCTCACACACACACACACACACACTCACACACACACTCACACACACACACACACACACTCACACACACTCACACTCACACACACACACACACACACAGCTGTTTACTGTAGAAACACAACTTTTTACTGGTTGCATTTCTAGTACAAGCCTCTTTCTTTAGCTCAAGTACAAACCTCTTATGCTCAAGTACTGTCTGTCACTGTCTTTAATCATTTCTGTGCATGACTATATGGATGTTAATGCCACATGCACAATTGCAACATTTTTAGGAGAGCCAAGTAGAAATTTAGGGTAAAGCTCCCCTAAAAATGGCTTAGCGACGCCCTTGGTATTATCCTTCTTGCAGCTTATTCTGGCCAAAGATTGTTCACTTAGATAATAAGAGATTGTTTGTCTGACATGAAAAGCCACAAACCACTGTTTTAGTTTTTATCTGCCATTTGGTCTGAAATACAGTAATAATTGGCTGGCAAACAAAAGTATTGAGAAACAACATTTCTTCCTTCCTGTGTGCAATATGTCTGTGGGCTTTGACGTAGTTATTTTGGACTAAAAAGTGGTGCTGTTTTTCTATTTGTTCATTTTGTGAAGGTGAAATAACACAGTTCTTACATTTATGGTTTATGACTTACAAAAGAGGAACAAATGCAATTTGTCACTGAGCCAATAATATTCGTAATATGCAAGGATGTTTTGACAACTAGATTAGGAAGCAAACTAGACATGAATCAGCACATCGTGTAATTCATTTTCTGGAAATTGGTAATCGATTGACAGCCCTACTAAAAAGCCTAAAAGTGCACCAGAAAACAAGAGGCGTTTAATATGAGAACTGACTGACCCCAGCACAATCTTTATACATAAACTTACTAATATCTTCATGTGTTGATGTGACCCAGCACATGTATTCAGCCCTGTCCCAAATGGACACTTGTGTCTTATGGACTTACCATGGCCGCCGCGTGTCCGTTAAGCCCACGGGTGTCCCATTCCTCATTTTAGCATTCAGTAGGGTGCTCGCGAGCGCCCAATTTACGGCCGTTATGCGCCCTCGATCCGCACTTCTGCCGAGCCTACACTGGGGCGAGCTCCGCAGCAGACTTCTACCCGACAGTCCAAGCGGCATTACGTCACGAAAGTGCGGACTCCGAGGAAGACTGAGGGTTTAGGGTGCCTGTACTTGTCCTAGTGCCCTTGAAATGCCCTGTCGTGCTGAACAGTCAGCGTGCTCTCTCTTTTACGTCTGCTCTTTATGTCCATTATTTGCAGTCATGGGCATCTGCTTACAGTAAACATGGACAGAATGCCACCGAAGCTCTCATTATCTGTTGCACACTTCTATACTATCTTAAAATCTCTTTATTAAGTTCATCCCAAAATGAAAATGTGCTGAAATTTGTAGGTGTAGATAAGTATGTTTCTTCATTGGAACAAATTTAGCATTACAAACACTTTTCACTTCTCAAGACATTATTGGACTGGAGTGGTGTGGATTATTGTGATGTTTTTATCAGCTGTTTGTACTCTCATTCTGACGGCACCCATTCACTGCAGAG
Organism: Ptychobarbus kaznakovi; assembly: GCA_027422405.1. NCBI lineage: Eukaryota > Metazoa > Chordata > Actinopteri > Cypriniformes > Cyprinidae > Ptychobarbus > Ptychobarbus kaznakovi. The sequence continues at coordinate 9,078,806 of CM049797.1, forward strand.
GATTAGTTGGTGAGCAAGTAATTTAAAGCTACTTTCTCCAAATCTGATGACGAAACAAACTCATCTACATTCTGGAAGGCCTGAGGGTGAGTCAATTTTAAGCAAATGTTCATTTTTGGGTGAACTGTTCTTTTAAAATATGTCCCTGATCTTGATTCAACAAAATATGTTATTCTAAGGACTTTCCCCTCTGATCACCTGTCATTTTTACAATTCAATTAATATTTGATTACTAAAATCAATTCCACCATTCTCTTTTTCCTCAACAATATCCTGTTTAAATTGGAAATGCTTTACATTACAGAAATACAATGGCTTGCAAATGCCAATTTAATTTCATACTTGACTTGAATGTATTCTCCAGTCATTTACAAGGACTTTCTTCATTTAGAAACTAATGTTAGTGACACCGTTTTAATTTATAATGATTGCTGTTTGAGCAGCAAAGGTTTGGGTCTGTTCGGCTCTCTTGAGTCTCCCGTAGGGCCCTTTAGAGCCTTGAGTTGCTTGTACAAGTGAAAACATTGAGGACTGAGCTCAGTCTTTTGTGTTTATGATGTATTGTAGTCTATAGGGTAAGACTTGTGTATGTTTTTTGCAGCTGAACTCAAAAGAGCTTACTCCATAGTAGCTGTACATAATTTATTATAAAATTCTGTAAGTACATATACCATACCATACATTGCATTACAAAAACACTCACTCACAGTTTCTATATACAAATGGTTTCAAAACAGCACTCAGTCTAAAGGACCAGAATGAAATCATTCATGGACATATGAATGCAGAGCACAACGTTACACTAATAACAATAATATACAAGACATGTTTTGCGTTAGTGATTTTTGCAGAGGGTTTGCTTTTATGGTTTAAATGTGTTAATTGAACCAAGTCATGCCTTTTTAAATGACAAATGAGGGAGAAAATAGATGCATACACAATGACAAGGTCTAGATTTACCTCTGTATTTTTTGCATGAGAAATCCTATGTAGGCCACTTCAAGGCACAATGTACTTCATTGTACATTCACATCTCCTAAGCTAAATTAATCTAGTAAATAGGTGCATAAACAATGACTAGGCTAGATTTACCTCTAAATTGTGACATTTCTGCATTAAAAATACTGTTTAAGATGTCCAAATTTCCTGGGCACAATTGTAGGGCACCCTGGAAGTCAATGCTAGAAACAGATCAACAGATGCCTCCATTAGTACGTAACAGGTCATGTTTTCTAGCACTAATGTAAACTCAAAATAACAGTTCTTCAAGGTTAGACTTCTTACAGTGAGAATACGTTGACCAGATGCCTGTTAAGATCAGGTCGCATAAACATACAGACCATTGGAAGCACCCTTGTAAGGATGCACACGTGGAACCTGAGTTGCCAGGTTTGTCCGACTGAAGTTTTTCTAGTATTTTCACTTGGTCCTCAGTGTCCTCATTGCCTGTACACCCTTGGGAAGAATCCCAAGAAGACATGAGTTGTGTCTCCTTCATGAAATGATTGCACTTTCTTATTTCTGGATTTGCATATATGACTGCATATTATGAATTTGTAATGAAGTAAACAATCAATAATTAACAAAAAAAACTTTAACATTGCACTTTTTACAGCGTTTTTTTATTTATAGTTATGACGCATTAGCCTTGCGTTTTCCTTCACGTGATGTTCTAATGGAAAGTATTTGGATTCGGTCTGATCATCATAGTGACCTTCTTCAAGGAATACGATCCACCGCGGAACTCGGCCCAGTAAACTCCATCCTGGTAGCGGCTGCGGTAATGGCCACCGCGGTACCACACGCCGTTCAGGTTAGAGTGGGCGCAGGCGTTGTACCACCAGCCCCCCTTCTGATAGTGGGCACAGTTTCCTGTATGAGACGAAATTAGGTTTTTGAGCTCATGAACTCTAGTTGCATTCCAAATGGCACACTATGCACTTGTACACTATGTATTTATGCACTGTATGCTCAGCTGTGTAGTGTATGAATTGTATAAGGTTATTTTGTCATTCATCATCGGAGTCTGATAGCCCCGCCCCCTCCACTACGTAATTAAATATGCGACTTGAGTGCATAAAGCATCCAACATTCCACACTTAGTTTTTTCGGTCAATTAAGTGCATCATCAGGGTATTCAAAGTGCACTTTTTCTTTTTGGTATTTTCATATTAAACACACTACTTTTGGAATAATGCAGAAAATAAGGTCTGTGACTAACAAAGGTTTGATTCATGTGCGTTTTTGCTCAAGATAATCGTTACAAATGAACAAACCTTCATGAATTTTGAAGCCTACAGTAAATAAAATCGGCAAAAGTAAATAGCTAAACGTAGGCTATAAACAAACTACACCATGGTCACATGACTTCAACATCGCCACCATTAAGCTTCCGACTACACTTCCAATCTTTAGTTAAAATTGGAAAGTTTGAGATGCAATAGTTTTCAAGAATGCGACTACAAACACAGCAAGGCTTTGAAAATTATTAGTGAGTAGCGTTTAATATCCCTGGCAAACAACCACATTTTTAAGACGCAAAAAACAAAAAAACAAAAACACAAGGAGGTGTTACTGATCAGATAATATTATAGTTTTTATATATATTTTCAATGTTTTATTTGAGATTTTCTAATTTCATTTGAGCATTTTAGTATTTGTGTATTTGTTATTGTTTTATTATGTAGTGTGTGTATATATAACAGCAGCCATATCACCCTGCAGCCCAAGACCGGTTTCCCACTGAAGCTAAGCAGGGCTGAGCTGGTCAGTACCTGAATGGGAGACCTCCTGGGAAAACTAGGTTGCTGCTGGAAGAGGTGTTAGTGAGGCCAGCAGGGGGTGCTCACCCTGTGGTCTGTGTGGGTCCTAACGCCCCAGTGTAGTGATGGGGACACTATACTGTAAAAAGCACCGTGTTTCAGATGAGACGTTAAACCGAGGTCCTGACTCTCTGTGGTCATTAAAAATCCCAGGATGTCCTTTCGAAAAAGAGTAGGGATTTAACGCCGGCATCCTGGCCAAACTAGCCCACTGGCCTCTGACCATCATGGCCTCCTAATCATCCCCATACACTGATTGGCTTCATCACTGTCTCCACTCCACCAGTAAGCTGGTGTGTGGTGGGCGTTCTGGTACCTGTGTAAAGCACTATGGCTGCCGTCGCATCATCCAGGTGGATGCTGCACACTGGTGGTGGATGAGGAGATACCCCCCTTACTATGTAAAGCGCTTTGAGTCCCCAGAAAAGCGCTATATAAATGTAACTAATTATTATTGTTATTTTATATATGCATGTATATGTGTATATATATATATATATTATATATATATATGTGTGTTTTTTTTTTCAGTTAACATTTATTTTATTTTAAGTAATGATTATTTAATGGTTTTCATTTTATTTTCAATTGAACTGCACGGTAAAAAAAATTGTGTTGCCTTACATTTTTCAGTTTAGTCAACTTAATTGTTAAGTTGTACAAAGTGACAACTTGGATGTATGAACCGTAAAACCAATAATGCGAGTTTGATTCTGTATTTTAGTAATCTGCACATTTTAAAGCCCTTATTGGACAGTGAACCTGTGTAAAGCAGTTGGTTGCGATCGGGACGCGTCCCTCACAGTATTCAGAGTAGTGCTGGTTTGATACCTGTGTACACGTCGTGATCTCTGTCCAGGGTGGTGAACTGTTTCCCGTTGTGCCAGGTGAGCGAATCCCCAGCGTTTCCACTGTAACGGCCCACCCGCAGCCTGTAGAAATCCGCCTCCGTCTCCAAACGGAAGCTGGCGTATTCTGCAAACGTCTTCCTGCCAGACCAGTCCTCCAGCGTCACCAGCAGCTTATAGTTGTCCTGGCTGGTCAGCCAGTAGATGTTCTCCAAACCAAGCCAGTATTCACCATCGATGTTCCCAAATCCTTGCTAAGATAGAAAATACAAAAAAGAGATTGTTACTCAAACAGTTACAGCTTAAAATAAAAAAATCTATATTAATGTACAATATACAATTATTGAACTGTCTGATGCATGATGTCCACTGCAGTCAATGGTTATCAAAGCTTTAAGTTTGCAGGATATAATGTTACCTCCTTATTCATAGTTCTATATCACTGTTGACTTGTTTTTGTATATATTTATGAAAGATGAGAATGAGATATATTGACTTGACACACAAAATCATAATTTTTGTTTTTGTTAAATCATAATAGCTGTAGAAGGTTATGCATTAAGTACCACTGAAATATTTGCTGCTATTTTCTGTTACGATACAGAGATGTGTAGCTCTCTCAAAATACATTATTTTGGGGAAGTGTGTGTGTGTGTGTGTGTGTGTGTGTGTGTGTGTGTGTGTGTGTGTGTGTGTGTGTGTGTGTGTGTGTGTGTGTGTGTGTGTGTGTGTGTGTGTGTGTGTGTGTGTGTGTGTGTGTGTGTGTGTGTGTGTGTGTGTGTGTGTGTGTGTGTGTGTGTGTGTTTGTGTGTGTGTGTGTGTGTGTGTGTGTGTGTGTGTGTGTGTGTGTGTGTGTGTGTGTGTGTGTGTGTGTGTGTGCGTGTGTGCGTGTGTGTGTGTGTAATTGTTATATTTGATATGATTTTGTTTGTATATGTAATATTATGTTTTTTAAATATATAAGTACATATGTACATTTTATATTTAAGATTACTGGTAAAATCAGTGAAATGCACTGACAAAGTCTTTTGTGGCATATAGTTTTTATTCAAAAGGTGTCATGCTCATTCTTGTTTTATACACTCTCTGTGAGATCTTGAATCCTGCCAGACGATGAAATTTAAAAGAACTACAGCAATATTGCACACGTTTGTATTTAGCCATCTCAGCATTAGGAGTTATTCATTCAGTGAAGCAGGTCTGACCGCAGTATCTAAAACACCCGAGAACACACTGCATGTAACTTGCTGATGTTGTACAGAAATGGCACATTTTGTCACAGACAAGCCAGCTGAACACCTAGTATAGCGTGAGGAAGCAGAACTCACTAATGCATGTGATAAATCACCAGCTAAGACTTTCACTCCAGATGGCTGTTGTGTTACTCATTGTATAAAGAAATAGTTAAACCAGACAATTCAATTCTGTCATTCTCACACCCACAAGTCATTTCAAACCTGAATGCGGTTAGTTTTTCCATGCAACACAATGAAGTAATTTTAAAGAATCGTTATGCAACATTCAATTTTGCATTCAAATTCAAAAGTGGCATGTGGAGATCATTAATGCCAAAGGAATGTTATCCTTTTCACATATGTTCATTGTGAACTGTATAGAAATTATTCCTCAAAATTGAACCTTTCATGGCTCTATGGAATTATAAAAAAAAGCTTCATGAATGCATCTTCACTCGTAGTTTTAGAAACGATTTGAAACATTTATAATGTGTAATGCATTATAAAATAAATGTATACAATGTATTTATTTAATGGAATTGATATGTAATGCATTTTAAAATGGTTATTTTAGTGCTTTTCCAAATTGAAAATGTCATTGGGACATTTCCCTTCACGTTGGCTCTTCTGGTCCTGATTTCAGTTCTGGGCACTGATGACATCAACAGTGTTTCCGTCAGACAGTGTTTTTGTGGAAAAGCCCTGGCCCCTGTTTGAAAACCTTACCCATCTTGCATAACCGAATTCCTTTGACGTTTGAAAGCGATGTTCTGGATGATTTCAAAAATCACAAAAAGCTGCAGTTTGCCGTGAGACTGACCGGTTAAGACATTTTGTCATGGAAGTCTCTGAACGCACGCATGCAAGGGTTTCAGAGCAATGTGTGTCTCATTACTTTAATTCACTGTGACTAAGGGGAGTTCCTGCCATTATCCAATAATGGAGATCTGAAGCATTGCATACAGTTTTATCAGTGCTAAGTGATGACGTAAGTATGCATGACCTCATTATAAGAACATCGTCTTCATGATACATTTTTTTTTTTTTTTTTGGCATTTAGCAGACGTTTTTATCCAAAGCGACTTACAAATAAGAAAAAGTAACTAAAACTATAAGTTACAAGTCTATAAATCTATATTACACACACTTTAATTAGAGTTCGAGGGTCAAATAAAGATGGAAGAGATGTGTTTTTAGCCGTTTCTTGAAGATGGGTAAGGATTTCCGGATTGAGTTGCAGGTCATTCCACCAGATGGGAACAGTTAATGTAAAAGTCTGTGAAAGTGATTTTGTGCCTCTTTGGGATGGTACAGTAATGCGTCGTTCACTTGCAGAACACAAGCTTCTAGAGGCACATAAGTCTGAAGTAATGAATTTAGGTAAAGGGGTGCAGAGCCAGAGGTGGTTCTGTAGGAAAACATTAATGCCTTGAATTTAATGCATTGAGCAGCTATTGGTAGCCAGTGCAAATTGATGAACAGAGGTGTGACGTGCGTTCTTTTCGGCTCATTAAAGATTAATCTTGCAGCAGCGTTTTGGATTAATTGTAGAGGTTTGATGGAACTGGCTGGAAGACCTGCCAAGAGAGCATTGCAATAGTCAAGTCTGGACAGAACAAGAGCCTGAACAAGGAGTTGTGTTGCATGTTCCCAGAGAAAGGGCCTGATCTTCTTAATATTATATAATGCAAATCTACAGGACCGGGCAGTTTTAGTAATGTGGTCTGTGAAATTCAGCTGATCATAGATACATTCCCTCATAGACTTACACTTAGGGTGTGACGATACACTTAGCTCTCGAGACAAGATTATACATTATATTGGGTTCATAAGAACAAGACAAAATTATATTTTACACTACTTTTAAGAAATCACAAATTGCAAAACAATGCAGGTGCATTTTGAAATGTTTCGACTAATCATCTTGTAATGAACATCACTTCAGTTCTACAGTTCTCCGTTCAAATCTGCAGATTAATTTAGTAAAGTGTATTGCCCGGAGATGCACAACAGTTCTGGTGGCTTTGTTTGGAGCTATTTCGTTCGCAAAATGGAGCAAAACAGATAATACTGAGACTAAAATTTAACACAATAGTAACTTCATGTTTATTGAACTAGTTTATAAAATCACATTACACATTTTCTATATTCAATAAATAGCGTCACGCTTTAATACTGCAAGATCACACCCCTGTTTATTACACTGTAAAAAAAAGTTATTTTGAAATTGTAAAAAAGATTATTACAGTATGTTTTACAAAAAATATATTATTTCAGTTTGTCAGCTTCACAATTATTAAATGTACTATCAATTTCTGAGTGAAAATTGTTTCTATACCATTTCTTTCATAGTTTGGTTTCGTTAATACCAAGGGATATTTTGACATAATTGTGTATGGAAATCAACGCTGAGCTGGATTGTGCTGAGTCATGATACTGTCCTGTTCTGTAGAGCTTCTTATAGTTACAGTAAATTTGCTTCATAAGAACTTCTGCAAACTTTGCACTTAACTGAGTCAACATTCAACTATAAACTGAGCTGAATAATTGCACCTATCGTTTTAGCACTGCTTTACAGCTGAAGTTTGTTCATAACGGAAGAATATTAACAGTGTTATTTTCCAGTTGAATCGTCTGAAACAGTCTGTTTCATATAAAGCATTATATAAATAAATGTGACTTGACTTGGAGCTTAATTTGTACTGAACACAGACTATTTGTTTAAAAACATGTTATGCAACTTTACACATTATTAAGGTTACTCTTTATTTTCTTTCACCCCAAAATCTGAACACAAACTTCTTTCTGACCTTATACGTCTCCCAGTTTCGGAAGAAGTTGACCGATCCGTCCATGCGTCGCTGTATGACGGTCCAGCCGCCGGGGTCGTGTCTCTGGTCACACCAGACCTGCATCAGTTTGTTGGTGTTTTCCGGCTTCACCAGATACATGCCGCTGTTGGCCTGGCCTTCCTCTAGAGCCTGCAAACAGTCTTTGAACGGCCCTGTTTTGGAAAGCAAGCACGTACAATATTAAATTCATGGTTGTCATCTCTGAATTTAATGTCAAAATCAAATCAGATGTGGTTTATAGCTGCTTTAGATTATATATGGTCATCGCTAGCCATGGATCCAGATGTTTTTGTGGATAGCTGATTAGGTTTGATTTTCTAAGAGAACAGAATTGCGAAAGAAAGTCACTTATTGATGAGCAATGCCTGGCCAGGACCTCCGAGAGCTTGTTTTCTTTGGTCTGTTTCTGTCTGTTGAGTTTGATGCATCCCAACTGTGTTGTGACTATTGGATTGTAGTGCTTCTTAGGTGTAAAAATGTCAAATTTACTAAACATATTGAATGCATGAGCCTGTATAATAAGTTTGTCATGCGATTTTTGTCCTCACTGACCTCATATGGTTATGCCATGCACTTATGCAACCATTGTAGCGGAGATGATGTTTTTTCATCTGGACTCAGTAGTTTCCAGCAACACATTTGAGGCAATGCTGTTTTCATTATGACTGCATGTTCTCCACACCTTTTTGGGCAACGTACAAACTGCCCTAAGAGATGGAAAATCATCTATAAAATGAACACGCTGGCTCTGCTACTGACTGAACCCTTCCTGCCTCCAGCATCCCTGTAAAGGAGACTAATGAGTTTGCAAACGAGCTTCAGTCTCAGAGCCAAATCACACCTCTGTTCTCAGACGGGATCCTTCAGGTCCTTGTTTCCATATTGTCTAGCCTCTTTGGGGTCTTTCTCCCAAAGGTTGAAATTTTAAAGACGTTTTTTTTTTTTTTCCATTTGAAAGTGAATGAATTTGGTAGAAGATGCTAGAATGAGGGCAGCTGTTGAAGTAAGATCGCAGCATTTGGTACCTCTGTAAATGAGTTTGTTTCTTCATCAGATTTGGAGAGATTACATCTTACACTTGCTCAGCAATGCATCCTTTGCAGTGAATGGGTGCCGTCAGAATGAGAGTCCAAACAGCTGATAAAAACATCACAATAATCCACACCACTCCAGTCCAACAGTTAACAACTTGTGAAGTCAAAAGCTGTGTGTTTGTAAGAATACAATTCATCATTAAGACATTTAACTTTAACTTAAATATGAGTCTGTAATCCATAATAATGCTTCCTCCAGAGAAAAAGTCCAATCCCTGTTGTCTTTCACATCAGTAATGCTACATTTCTCCAAATCTGTTCCCATGAAGAAACAATCTCATCTTGGATGAAATTGTAAATTTTCAGCAAATGTCAATTTTTGGGGTGAACTTTTTCTTTAAGTGTGAGCATGCAAATTGTACGTCGTCAGTAGAGAGTCAGGTCAAATTGATATCATACCAATTATGAACCGTATCTTACTCTAATAAAGTTACCAGATTTATAGCGAGGCGTTCATCCATAGGTCAGCTGCTTTCAGAGAACATTGAAGTTCTGTTCAAATTATCTTTCACCTTTTGTCACGCTTGTTGTTTCTCCCTCAAAAGGTAATAGAAAAATACAAAGGTATCTCTTCAGACGGATTTGATTCGTCACAGTTTTTGTTCTCATTAGTCTCTGCCTTTTCTGTGACTGCTGTTTTTGACATTTCTATTCAGATTAGTAGATTTGCTGTCTGCTGCTGAACAATCAAGCAATAGGATCTCCAAAGGACACGTCTGGAATCAATCCGCTTGTGACTAGATCATTTCCCAGACTATTAATGAGCAAGCGCCTTCTCATCTCATGAGTAAGAACTACTCACAGTCTGCTCTGAAGTTACTGATCTCTTTCTGTGTAAGGTTTTAGACAATTGTTCATCAGCCCTCTTCTTTTATGCATAAGAACATTTATTTAGAGCAAGTCATGCAAAGTCATGCAAAACCTCATTTTCACTGGTGTTCACATGTTAAATGCATTGCATAAACAGGACATTTAATAGTTTCCCCCAAAAAATATTTGAATAAAACAAGCTTTTAAGGTATAATTTATTTTTGATATATTATGCACCACAGTTGAGCTTCCGTCCAGTTTTGATCCACCAAAATGATTTGCATTGGAAGTTTTTTCATCCTCAAATATTTTCATATGTTTTATTGGATAAAGGCATCTGACAAATGGCAAATGTTTTTCATTTATGCTTTTAGCTGCTGCTTTTATCCAAAGCGAACAAAGGCAATGTGTAATTATATATTTTGCATATCATTATATGACATTTATGTTTGCATGTGTAAATGGCATAAGACACTGCCAACTCCTCTGTTGCATGTGGAAACTAAGACTAAATGTGCTGTGCATATGATGAAGTAGCAAGTAGTACGTTGTGTTACTGGTGCAGTGTGGGATGTTTATTAGCACTGTGCCGTCAGCTGACACATTACATGTTGTTATGCGAGCGTGAATGTTAAAACAAAGCATATTAACAAGCTGCAAGTTTTTGTTGTGGGCAAAAATCTTGCTAATAACTTCCAGAGGCGTGATTTAATGGCATGTTATAAAGACAACAAGGCGACAAGATGGATTTACAGAGGACTGCAGTGGATATAGTATAGAAGCTTACTTCTGCCATGGACTAAAAATATTGTAAAAAGGAACTGCGACTTTTTATCTCACAAATCTGAGATCACCTCACAATTTTTTTTTTTTTTTTTTTTACCATGTAATTAAAAAAAAATTAAAAGAGAGAGGTAATTGTAACTTTTTATACATTGTACGTTAATATCTCACAATTCCAACTTCTCAGAATTGCACGTTTATGTCTCACAGTTCTAGGTTTGTATTTCGCACTTCTGACTTTTTCTCTCAGAATTGTGAGATTAAAAAGTCACAATCACCTTTTTTTTAATTCCATGTTGGAAACATGCTTCCATAATTGACCATGCATGTGTGTTTTGGTGATATGAGGGAGATTTCAGGAAAGTGTGAATTGATACATAATCACAACGATGTACCGGCATCCCGTCATTTACGTTCCTACACTGCATTTCATTTGTACAGCCACATTTGAAGCCAACAATCCACAGTTACCACAAAGAAGTTGCCATATAGCAGAATAGTCAACAACACTTAAACAGACCCTTTCCGTCAAACCATAGATTTCTCTGCTGAACTGTGTCTGGAATCCGCTATTTAAGGACTTTAAAGTGCTTCATGTCTTTGAGGGTTTTCCTCCCAAGATTAATGTGCACTCTTAGTTCAGAGGATGTGTTGCCAAATTATTGTGTTGTAATGGGACGGAGGCCAAGCTCCGAGTGATCAGCAGCAGGAAAATCCACGTGTTGCTTGTGTGGCTGAACTTTTAGGCTGTTTTCTTTGGAAGCACTGATGTAACCAAACCACTTCGGCGTATCCATACTTATTTATCATACTCAGTGTGCAAAAGACAATTAACCTTGTAAATCCACTGAAACGCTGCAAGAAAAGGAAGATCGCTGGCTGCGTAATGTTTAGATGTTTCTCATTACTCGCCCTGATCCTGTTGCGTATACATAATGTTTTGCAGAAGTGTGCGTTGTGGAGACTTGCGTCATGATTTTGTGAGGAAATGCTTTCTTGAATATTTTCGGTAATTATGCATGCAGTGCTTAATGCTTAAGTACTTAACTATATGCTTAACATACACTATCCTTTCAATGTTTGGAAATGGACCAGGTGGTGTTTTGGGCAGCCTTCTAGGAGACCAGTTAAGACCAGAAAACCAGCTTAGACTGGTTTAAGATCACTTATTTAAGATTTATTTTAGCAGGGTTAAATATGGTTTCTGAATTCATTTTTTAAGTGTTTTAAAATGTTTGCTTTTAAAGTTTGTGTTGTAACTTATCATTTGCACATTTTATTTTATTGCACATTTTACTCCTTATTTTTTCTTCTTAATTTTAATTTTTTACCTATATTTATATATATTCTCTTTTGTTGTGTTACATATTTTGCACTGTCCATTGAGCGGACCTGACCTGATTTACATTTAAATACTGATTATATTCTGTATAATTGAGTATGTGACGAATAAAAAAAAACTTGAACCTTATCAATGCAAAGTCATCACAAAATTGATGATTTATGCTAATATTATTATAAATACCACTCTTTTCAGTTTTTGTCCATAATGAAAGCCAGCGGGCCCAAAACAAGATTCAACTTCATTGACAAAAAATAAATAAAAATACAATTTTTAAATATATATTTGTTTATGTTCACCATAAGAAAGTCACATGGGTTTTGTTTAGTACATAGCATTAAAAGGATAGTTTGCTGAAAAATGAACATTTTCATTATTTACTCACCCTCATGTCACTCCAAACCCATAATAAGACTTTGGTTAATCTTCAAAACACAGAGATGATCACTTTATATGATGAACAGTTTTTTATTCAATCTTATTTAGGCACGCATGTTTGTTTCCATGTTTGCCGTATGTGATGTGCTATGCATATGTGTGTTTATTTAAAAGCTTAAAGTAAATCTGTTCAGAAACGATTGTATCTCTTCCTGTTTTATGATGCCTTTATGACCATTTTTGGATCATGTTTTGGCAATTTGGGCTTTCAATTGAGAGAAAGAAAAGCTATTATGTTTCATTAACCATTGTGCATCCGTAGGGACGTTTTTTCATCATTACGTCTGTGCTAATGCAAAATATCAAATTGTGTATTTTAATATTTTAATATTTCACCCTTAAGGACCTTAAGGATAAAAATATGCCCACTGAAAACCATGATGTTTTTTTTTTTTTTTTGAATTATAATTTTTTTGACATTGCACAAAAGATAATGCATCAAATAATGCAAATCCAAATTACTGTTATTTTATAATCAGTGGCATGTCCATGGCCATAATCATTAAAAAAAATGCTTGGCATTAATGCTGTCAAACTATTAATCCCGATTAATAACATCCAAAATAAAAGTTTTTGTTTGCATAATATGTGTGTGTTCTGTGTATATGTATTATGTATAGATAAATACGCACACATACAATATATATTTACATATCTATATTTATATTATAAATAAATAAATATGTTTAATATATAAACAACATATTTTTCAGAAATATATACGTGCATGTGTGTGTATTTTTATTTACATAATAAATAATAACGGTACACACACATTATGTAAACAAAAGCTTTTATATTGGATGTGATTAATTGCGATTAATCGTTTGAAAGCACTACTTAGCATTAAGTATATGGATTTTTATTTTCAATGAACAGAGTCATTATATAAATAAACTGGCATTTAGAGAGTTAAAACCCTGAAATTGAATGAAGTTTTGGTAGTTATGTTCAGGAATGATGTTGGTAAAAAAATATGCTTGTGAAAGTGAAAAAAAAAAAATATATATATTTTATGACCGTTTTATAACATGGCCATTTTTGTCCTCTAAGGACTTTTTTCAAATTGATGCACAATGGTTAAAAATATCTTAATATCTCTGATGTTTCGAAGAATATCCAAAGTCGTATGGGTTTTGAACAACATGAGGAGTGAGTAAACGATGACAGTAGTGGCGTTGAATAGACTCACCTGAGGGTTTATCTGTCGAGAAGTTGTGTGTTTCAGGGACCACCGTCGGTAAAGTCGGCGGCATTGCTTTGACGTTTTGGTCGCTCTGGATTTCATTGGTGATCTGGCTGTTGTGGCGGGTGTAGGTCGGCGGGTGGAAAGGCCGGGCGGGGGAATGGTGGACCGGAGGTGGAGGTGGTTGGCGATGTTGTGGAGGCTGCTGTGGCTGTGGGAGGATTGCAGGCGGCTGGTAAGGTCGCGTTTGTCGTACAACACCGCCTCCACCTCCACCAACACCACCTCCACCAATACCAACAAAGCCTCCTCTCCTGCATTGCTCTTCTAGCTGCACTATAAGCGTGCTTTGATTGCTGGAAAGCGATGCGATGTGCTGATATTTGTGCTCCAGATCCCGATAGCGTGCGGTTAACTGCTGCATCTCTGACGTGTGATTCAGCACGCGGTTCTCCAGCTGAGAAAGCTCCAGCGCATTGTCTCTCTTGCGGATGATCTCGTGCAGCAGCTGCATGTAGAGCTGCGTGACCCGGGCGTTCATGTTGCGTGACTCCTTGCGAAGCAGCTTGACTTCGTTGACCATGCCACCGTCCACATCCACCAGCTGCTGCAGCGTCTCGATCTGCCGCCGCTGCTTGTGCAGCTCTGCGTTCAGCAGCTCCAGCTCCTGCTTGTTCACGCGGTTCTCCAGCAGGGCTTCCGGCTCTTTAGAGTTCACGCAGATGGCGCCTGTGGTCTTGCGCTGGGGCACGATGAAGGTGTAAGAGCATTTGTCAGGGTCCGAGGCGCTGGGAGGGTCGGCGGAGCGCTTGGAACGACTGGCGTACATGAACTCGCTTTCGAGAACGTCGTCTCGGCTTTCGAACTCCTCGGCGAACCCAAGCGAAGCAGAGTCGGGTCTGGACAGGGTGATGGTCAGCAGGGCCAGAAGAAAGCGCTTCAAAGTGAGGACGGTCATGGCTCTCTGAGATGTGTCTTTGTGCTGGAACATGAACAGACAAGAGGTTTTGTACTCAGTGAGAATATTTATTCGTATCCCCGTTAAAAGTCATATACATTTTGTAATATTTCGATAATATATTTTATTTATTTTTTGTAAATAAAATATATTATGGAAGGATTATTTATTTATTTATTTGTAAGTATCTTATGCTCACCAAGAATGCATTTATTTGATCTAAAATACAGTAAAAAGTGAAATTGACTGCTATAATATACTGCAGTAAATTGCTAAAATAATTTGAATATATTTTCACATGATCCTCCAGAAATCATTCTAATATGCTGATTTGCAGCTCAAGAAACATTTCCTATTATACATTTTAAAAGCTGCTGTGCTGCTTTGTATTTTTGGTGGAAACTGATTTTCTTTTCCAGAATTATTTGATTAAATACAAAAGACGAGCGATTATTGGAAATCTAAATGTTTTGCAACATTTTAACATGTATTTACTGCCATTTTTGATCAATTTAATGCATCTTTGCTTAATAAAAGCATCTATTTCTATTTTTAAAAATCCTACTGACCCCAATTTTTTTAACTGCAGTGTAAAAAATTTTTTTTTTTACTTTTTGTATTCGATGCAATTTTTGGGTCATCTGGGCTTCTAATGCAATCTTACAGCAATGCATGCATTAGACAGGCAGTGATGCATGTCTGACATGTTTTCATACTATAGAATGACTTTATTAAAAAGCAGCACTGATGGAATGTAAGTTTGCAAGCCTGTTTGCACGACTCTAAGAGTTCCTTTTGTTAGTCCATTTATTGAATGAAATGTAAATGGATCTGAAATCCATTAGCTAATGAAACACGTATATTAACATGTTAAAACCCTCGGAAGGTCTTTAGTGATTTTCCAAAGGGCCAATCTGTTTTGCCCTTGTAAAGCATCTGTAAGTGGTGATTTAGCAGACGCTTTTATCCAAGGTGCATTACTCTACAGCAGGGATACTCAAATCAGGCTCGCGAGATCCACTTTCCTGCTAACTCTAACCCTAATCAAACACACCTGAGCATGCTAATCAGTGTCTTCAGGATCATTAGACAATCACAGGTAGGTGAGTTTGATCAGGGTTGAAGCTAAACGATGCAGGAAAGTGGATCTCGCAAGCCAGATTTGAGTATAACTGTTTTACGCCATTATAATTACCCAATGCTAATAGCTTTTGGCCTGTGCCTAGCAGGATTTGATGCTAAATCCCGTCCAATACCTGTCTAGATCTTAAACCCCCTTAACTGTCACCGTCCCGTATACGGGACGCCTAAGTTTACTTCACTATATTACACTTAAATCCTAATGTAATCATGACAAACTATATATCATTGGAAAGGTCTAAGTCTCCTAAATAGATATATTACCATTATGTGTTGTTACAAATTATTTAGGAACAGTAATAGATTCATTTATGTCAAGAGTGCATCAAGCGTCTATGATAAATCAACATCATAACAGGAGTTCTGACCTTTGTCACAAAAAGTCTTTATATCCTTGCCTTTTTCCCCATCACATGTTTTAGCAATCATCATAAGTTATATACCATTTGAAAGCTTAAAATATCAAAATTCATCCTGTGAAAACCATTTTGAAATCGGACATTGCGTTACCATAGAAATGGTACTTCAAAATGTTTTGGCGGTCTCCTCCCCCTTAGCGGCGGTGTCATATTACAAAATGTATTACGGTCTTTCAGAATCAAAACTTTTTATAATCTTGACAAAATACATATCGTTGGAAAGGTCTGAGTCTCAAGATTCCATATTTGGTGGTTATTTTGTTATAGATGTAATATTGAGAGAGAAATTGATAGATTTGTGACAGAAATGCATAAAAAAATAATTAAATGGCACCTGGTGGCTGTTTCTGGTATAACGCCTAAACAAAATTGCATATGAACCTCAATTTTTTTTTATATCAACTTCAAATTTGGAACACAACTTATGTAGACATATGGCTTTAAGTTTATAGCAATTTTGGATTTTTAACTATTTTTTAAATATTTATTTTATATAAAATATAATAAAAATAGTATAATACATTTTCTTTACAGTAAATTTAAACTTCTATAACTTTTTAATACTTTAATTTTATTAAATGATTTCACTTCTGTAATAATCTCCTAATTGTCTTCTTTAAAAAGAGACCAACCTTAGGTCTGTATTCAAAAGCGTTCATGAATTATAATAATTTGAGTTTGGATACTGCACTCTCGTGAATTTTCAAAAATGGGGATGACAGTTAAGGGGTTAAACCACTAGGCCACACAGTGGTTTTGCTGTATAGGCCAGTTTTGCTTTATACGTAAATGTTTCTGGATGTTTTTGTTTATGTCATTGATAAGAAGAGAGAAACATGGATGGTGGATGATGTGGCCCTACTGAATCTCCAGGACCCCAACAAAACAACTCATATTTTAGCTCAGTATACTCTTATTCACAGACAAATGACTCGTGTGAACCAGTTATTTTAATGAATTGTTCAAAAAGACCCAAAAGCCCAACAGTTATTGGTTTGTTGAATCGGTTTGTTGAATCTTTTGCTAACAGAAACTGTGAATGCAGTGATCAAATCTACTGTACATTGTACTAACTTCTGTCATTTCTGAACTTGATCATTACTGTCAGTAATGTCACAAAATTAAAACGCAATGTTCAGATTCTTGAAACTTAAATCAGTGCAGTACTGACAAGCTGTTCATATGAAAACTTGTATATAAGGATAATTAACTAATCTAATTCAATAATTTAACTAATTTATATTAATACAAATATTTTAATTTTTTATAATAAACATGAAATATAATCCTATTGTTTACATATACATTATTGTGTATATTAATATTGCGCCAGGCATTACTGACAGTAATGCTAAAGTTCCTGTAAGTTTGGTTAATTTAGTAAATGATTCATCAGCCTGATTCAAAACCAGTAACTTGTTAATATGCGAGTCCTTTTACATATTTGATTCATTAAAATAATCTTTTAACATGAGTCGTTTGTGTGTGAATAAGATTAGAGATCGACCGATATATCGGTTTGCCGATATTTTTCCCGATATTTATGCATTTTACCATAATCTGATATCGGTAAAAAAAAAAAAAAGATATTTTTTTTTAATTAGTCACATACACAATTATACAGAGTATAACCAGCAGTGAAATGTGTTCTCTGTATTTGACCATCCAAGTGCACACACACCTGGAGCAGTGGACACACACACACACACACACACACACACACACACACACACACACACACACAGCACACACACACACACACACACACACTTGGAGCAGTGGCACACACACACACACACACACATGGAGCAGTGGACACACACACACACACACACACACACACAGCAGTGGACACACACACACACACACACACACACACACACACACACACACACACACACACACACACACACCTGGAGCAGTGGACACACACACACACACACACACACACCTGGAGCAGTGGACACACACACACACACACACACACACTGGAGCAGTGGACACACCACACACACACACACACACACACACACACACACACACCTGGAGCAGTGGACACACACACACACACACACACACTGGAGCAGTGGACACTGTTCACTCAGGAGAAGCTCCAGCACGGCCACCGCATGTAACTTTATACAAGATTCACTTGTTTGAAACACGCTAAACTATATTAACATTTACTATAGAACCATTATTTCACCAATAAACATCTAAATAAATACATCTCTATCTAAATTAATTATTTATTATCTCCACAAGCGATCGCAGTTTGAGTATAGTTCTGTGTAAATAGATAAACCGCGCTGTCAGCAGTTTTCATAATCTAGAATGACAAAAACATTTTAATAATTCTGATAAAACAGTTAAGAAATGCAATAAAATACGATGTTTTGTTTGTTATAGCTTATTTCAATATTCCAGAGAATATTATTCAGTGAATTATTCTTCACTCTTTAGTCTATTAAACAGCGTTTAAACCTAAAACTGTAGTTTAAAATGAAGCTGATATGACTTCTGTCCTTTATTTTCTCCATTTGAAAACATTAGACATTATTTTGCTTATTGTTAATATCAGTGTTGCTGATGATGCTTTTTATAAATAAAATGTTTTTTTTGTTGTAATTTTAAGATTAATTTGACATGAAAATGTTAATTTTCAACAGTTTTTTGTTGTTGTTAAGATGACTGAAAGTGAAGAATGGACTTCACTCTGTTATTTATTCACTTTATAACAGTGAATAAATATCGGTTCTGCATATCGGTTATCGGGTACATAAACGTACAAATAATTGGTATCGGTTATAAAAAATCAATATCGGTCGATCACTAAATAAGATTACACTGGCTGTGGACACTTTCGTTTATCGTGGCGCTGGAGAGCAAATGTCATTGTCTTATCTGAAAATGCAGTTCAGCCACAGGTACCTTACAAGAGAAGCTCAAATAGATATTTAGGCACATGCTTACAGATTGTGCTATGTAAGTGCATGTTTATGGATGTTTTATGTCAGATTTAGTTTTTCTAATCTCTCCAGTCATTGAATGACTGAGTCATAGATTTACACCCCAGCACAGGAATGCTCTAATTCACGGAATGGAAAATCGTTCACACGCAGAGCCTGGTGTGGTGTGTTGTGTGTACAGACCGTCTTCCATAGCAACAGACTAAGTGCTCCATGTTTCTCATTGTGTTCATTAGTCAGGAAGAGCTCCTTCCCACTCGTTTCAGGGATTGTTTCCGAAGTAAACACTGGACAGAGAGCTCTAAAACAATAGTACTTTTTTTATTATCTTATTTTTAATGTCTGAATCATGTCTTGTAGTTAGGACTGGATGCACAAAACAAACATTCATAACCTCGAGTCATCAAAGGAAAATGTATTCCAATCAAGCAGAGTATAAACACGATTGCACAAGACCCTCAGCAAAGATCCGTAACCTCATGCTACAAACAGTCTTGATGAATCATATATTCTTTAAAAATTACATAACTGTGTTAAACTGTTATTAGAGAGGTTTTTGTTGTGCGTTTGTCTTGGTATTGATTTGGGAAACATGTTCACTGTCTGTTAGGTATTAGGATTTTTCCAACACTCTATATCAGTTCTACACTGTATTCACAGTTGTTGTTGTTGTATAAACTTTTAACACATTAAAGTTAAAAATATGTATGCATTGTTTAACCCTTTGCATCATGTAAAAATGACTATATTTATGATTCCAACTTTCAACAAAAAACATTGCATCAAAGTGACCAAAACGTCAACTTGCATACTAATGCATTTTACACTTTTACACTAATGCATATTTTACACCTTGCACTTTTTTGCTCTCTTTTTTTCTCCAGATTTGCAATATAGACAGTGTTTTGGTGTCATGACCAATAAAGCAGCACATGAATCTGTTTTTCTGTATTGAGCGCTGCCAGAATCACTTTCATAGTGTCATGCATGAGAATGCCATCAATTACGTCATTGTTCAGAATTCAGAATCTGACTTAGATTTCACGGATTTAAAATCCGATTAGAATTTGAACCCGGCTGTGATGATGTCATAGTGGACTGCCTGCTTGAGCCGCTGATGTCATCGGGGTCTCCGCTTCTCTCCGGCTCTGATTTCTCTGGCTTTCTTGGATCGTTTTCAGTATGCATTAACTGTAACTTTCTTTTTCTGTCCTGCGAGTGCTGGTGTTCGCTTAGGAAATGCAAATATAATCTCTACTTTTATACGGAAAGCATGTCTTTTGGGCATAGATCCAGCTCAAGGGATTCCTGTGATGATGTGGGATGAATTAGTTAGAAAGTTCTCCTGTTTTCATTTCAGTTTAATGCTCTACAACACTCTTTAAAACAAAGATTTCAAAAGGGGGGTTTTGCAGTGATGCCATAGAACCTTTCCCACTATGAAGAACCTTTTATGGAATGGAAGTGTTCTATAGAGATTAAAGGTTCTTCATGCCAAAAGAACCTTTGATTTTAAGAGTGAATAACGAACAAGTACCAAAGACAACATTTTTTTTAATCATTTGCATTCATTGTTCTCGGAGAAGAACTTTCCCTGTAGAAAATATTTTGGACTGATTTTATGGGTGGTTAACATATAAGTGAATGTCATAATAAGCTCTTATTGAAGCTACATCAAGTCCTCCAGTACTTGAATGCATGATGTGAAGTTCAGGCAGTAATTGTTTCTGTGGAAAGTGTGATTGCATCTGCATGCTAGAGGATCATTACTACCATTACAACCAGGCGCGGACTGGCCATTGGGAGCACCGGGACGTTTCCCGGTGGCCTGGCGGCTGATTTGGCCCGCTGCCCTTTTTTATTATCATTTATTTATTTTTTTGCCTTCCCAATGTGCCAAAGTGATAATTTCTGACTGTGGCATTCCCTAATAAATCGATAATAAATCATGAATCAGTTAGTCTTGACTGGCAGCGCCGCGCTTCACGTCTGTTCCTTGCCTCCGTCAAACAGTTTTGAACCGAGTCGATGCGCGGGACTCGACTCAAGGAAGGAGAGGAAACGGCCAGAAGAAACAGTTAAATGTAGCGAAATTACTAACCTGTTCAGGGCTTCAAGTGCAGGTCAGTTTCATCTGTAATATGCTAGTTTTGTCTTTATTAACCTATTTGAGTATTAAACAGCTAGCACCTGTTAGGCTGTCATTAGCACCCCATTATTATCATCAGTCAGAATACTGTGCTAAAGGACATCATTATCGATTGGAAAGTTACATTAATAAATGTAGCAGGCAGATATTCACATGGATTTAGTGTACAGAAAGGGAGGGAGATAGAGCAAATAGCAACACAAAAATATCAGTCAGCCCAAAAATACAATAGTGTGTTCCGATTAGGTTTTTCAATGTACTAATTTTGGCATTTAGAATTTTTTTTTTTTACTATATTTGTATGAATTAAAGGTTTGTTAAATCTTGGGTATTTAAGTCATTTTAAGAGAAACAACAACATTATGTGCAAACAAATTGCAATGAGGTGGTTGTTTTGCAACAAGGTGAACACAGTTCTGTTAATAACAGTAGACCTGCTGGTGAAGAAGAGACAGGTACAAGAAAAAAGGGAGTAACAGAAATATTGGGAAAGGAAAGTGAAGGTGCAGTTGAAAAGAGAACCTTTAATTATTTTCTACAGCCCCGACTAAAGACTTAGACCTTTTTATGTGATGGTCATAAAAATAGGCTAATAGGGTAGCCCATGTTTCAGTTGTTCTGTTGTGGGTGTGTGGGACGGCCTGGAAGGGTGTGAGATTTCCCGGCCTGAAATTTTGTCCCAGTCCGCCCCTGATTACAACATCAGCATGCTGAACATTTCTCACTTGCGCTTTTATTTGTACCAGGTACAACATGATTCGATTAGAGTTTTGTGCATCTTTCTGCATTTATATACATTTAATATTTATGAATTTGGAAAAACTTTTTATCCAAAGCAACTTAATTGCACTCAAGGTATACATTTCATCACTTCATGCATTCCCTGGGAATTGAACCCATGACTTGGTGTACAGTTTTTCTATATCAGTGAATCTAATATTGTCTTAGTTATTTTTAGTGATTAAAAATGTTTAATCAAAATTTAATTGTTTGCAATTTGAGCGTCTGCTAAATTAATAAATGTAATTACTCTTTAAATGTCAGGGTTTTCCTAATTATGGAAAACCTGCAATCAAGCTTTAAAAAAAAAAAAAAAAGTCCATGTCTGGCAAAGAAATGTAAATTATAAAATATCACGCAAAGTCATGCTCATTTTTACAAAGCTATTCAAATATAGAATATGTTTTGAAATCTTTCCATTGCATGATTTGTGTGGCAGTTTTCACTTGTAGAGTGTTTCTGTAAGTTGAATCTCAGTATAAAGGAGAAAGCCAGAGAACATGATTCATTTGATGAGTTCACGTTTGTAATCAAACAAACAGCACCTACCAGGATAGTGTGCGGATGTTCCTGGCTCTTTCTATCGTTCTCTTTTCTTTATCCTTTTAATCTCTCTCCAGGCAGGTTGGATGTTGTCGTCCCTGAAGTGAAAGTCATCACACATCCACCACTGTTCTTTCTGTTCTTATTCTGTCCCTCTTTCTTGTTGTCCGTCCCCCGGCGTGCCTCCCGTCATAGGATGATGGGTGACAGTCTCATTTTGTGTCCTGGTGTAAAATGTTCTTTAAGTGTGGTTTAAGTTCACTCGGCGTGCCCCAGCATGTGTCTGCATGTCCTGCTGGAGTCTCAGTCCAAATGATCCCGTTGCTGCTTGCTGTTAAATGTTCACTTTGAGTGACACATTGATTTAGAGAGAGACGTCCTTAACTTGCGCTCATCCACTCTGCGCTCTCTCTCTCTCTCTCTCTCTCTCTCTCTCTCTCTCTCTCTCTCTCTCTCTCTCTCTCTCTCTCTCTCTCTCTCTCTCTCTCTCTCTCTTCTCTCTCTCTCTCTCTCTCTCTCTCTCTCTCTCTCTCGCTCTCTCTCTCTCTCTCTCTCTCTCTCTTTCTCTTTCTCTCTCTCGTTTGTTGTAATGGTGTTGTTCTTGTTTGACTCTGCCCCTTTCTCCTCCCCCTGGCACAGGAATAATGGTCATCACTATTGATACACTCTTAAAAATCAGTTGATTGGCATTGATGGTTCCGTAAAGGACCTTTAACATCCATGGAACTTTTCCAAAAGGTTCTTTACAGTGGAAAAAGAGTATTTAGATTGATAAAATTTTCTTACACTTGGAAAAAAAATATTTTTAAGAACTGTTCACTGATAGGTTCTTTGCAAAACCAAAAAGGACTCTTCTGTGGCTTTGATGAAAAAAACAAAACCTTTTGGAACTTTTCATCTATTCAAACATGATTCCACCCTTGAGTCTGTAAAGATACACCTTTAAAGCATAAATCATATTTTGTAATGTTTTCTGTTAAGGCATATTTTTCGTTCTTGCTCATACTTGGTTGAGACTGTACACAAATAAATCAAAACAAAGATTATGAAATGCGTATAAAGTGCAGATATTTCTAAAGTAACAGCTGTGGATAATGTTTTGGCTCTTTCGAGCTCGTTGTGTTCTCACCGAACTCTTAAAGTATGTTGTGAAAAGTCACAAGAGAGAGATGCAGTTCCTCCATGTTACTGTGAATTGCTGTTATGTAATGAGAACCTCCTATTTTTTACTTGAATGGCTCAAACTGATGGAAATTAATAATTACAAACTGGTTTATTACAACTCAACAACTTAGATTTTATTACTTTTTGGCATATCTAAAACTGAATGAACTTGAAATGACTTCAAACATTAAATTAATCAGATTTTTAGCATTTTAGCAATTAAATTAAAGTCCCCACTATGACCTTGACTATCATGTCTGAAAAGCCTGAAAAAGTGACTATTAATTTTTCTTGTAACTAAGCCTGGGCAATAAAACGCTGCAGCGTTATTCATTCAAAATATTACAGAAATAGAGTTGCTCAATGCTAAGAAGATCTTGATTAGGTTAAAACTGAAACCATTCACACAGAACACATATTCAGTGCATTTTTAGATGGACAAACACGACTGCTGCACTCGCGTGTCTCACAAGAGATGTTTAGAAAGCTATGCAAAGTTAAAACAGTTTAAACGTTTAGAAAACACGTCGCAAATTTGTGCAGGTTTATTCTTTTTCACTGCGTCTCATATGTTTTCGAATGCAATCTGTGTGATCGGCGATTCGGCTCTTTTTTATTTATTTATACAATGCATAGATACATGATGCTGTTTTGTTCATGATTGCTTATGCAATTTCCGAAATTTGATTTATATATGTTAATTTAGACGTTTTTATGGACAGTTATTTCATTGCGTTTACAGTTTAATACGCTGCATTGTTTTGCTCATTGTGTCCGCCTGTGGCCTCGGGAGACAAGCCAAAGGTTTCCATAAGACTTATTTAATATGCATATAACACATAAGAAAGGCTATATTTGTTTACATTTTATTTTGTGTTTAACTGTTAAAACAAAATAATTTGTCTTTTGTCTCAATAAATTGGGTAAATCTAAAAACACAGTGGTTAAATAAAAAAAAAAAAATCTATTGCGCTTTGTTTTAAAAAAAAAAGGTTATAAAAATGTCAATAATTATCAATACCGAATTATCGATATGAAACATTATATCATTGATACATTTCTTTATCAACATTTCGACCAGCCCTACTTGTAACTATAATAAATACAAATGTATTTTCATGCTTATGTAATATGTATTATTGTAGTTTTATTAGTTGAAGTAGTGTAAAAAAAAAAAAAATTCCATGAAGTATGAATTTATGAATCGATTTGATATCGAACTGATGAATAGATTTGTTTTGATAAACTGGCCGTGATTGTGGGCAGACATCGCTTGTCTTTGGAAACTTGTCAAGTTGCACCTGGTTAATAACATACCTGCAAATATGTCACCTTTTATACACTTAAATATGTGGTTCTTACATCGAAATAGGCCATTCATGTCGTTTGTGCACATCCAAGGAGTTTTATTTGGTTATATGAATTGATAACCTGAAGCGAACTGACTTGAGAAAAGTTTCAATGGCATTTTTCATCATATGATACATAACATAGCAGTGTTTAAGCACAGCATAAACATCTGCTTTTCCATAAGCGCCACCTACTGTCAGAGAGTGAAATTGCATTTTTGACATGTTTGCTGTTTTTTTTTCTTCACACAATTTATATATATATATAACACAAATAATAACTTATTAGGCTGAAATATGATGTTTTTCACTTTATAAAACTTTGTTTTTGTCAAAAATTTGAATTGTAAAGTTGTTTAAATATTAGCTTTTATTGTCATTTTACAGTAAAATGTATTACAGAGAGTAAGACATAATTTCTGCAGCTGACTAAAGGTCTTTGTTGGATTTATATTTGGTGCATGTGGTTGTAAGTGATCTGATTAGTAGTTGCTGATCCCCATTTAGATGTTTTTGTTCATGAATACAAGATTTCTTGTCATTTTTTGGCTGCATATTTAGATTCTTACACGTAGCTGATCTGTACGCGTGTAGAGTCCAGTATATAAAACTTGTAAAACATCTTCTGTGATGGTTTATGGTTCAGACACGATCTCACCCCCTCCTGTCTGACAGATGGGACACGCAGGTGAGCCAAATAAAAGAGGAGGATGTAGAGAGGTGATGTACTCCTTCCAGGAGGAGAGTGTTGATGTCTGTGGCGGCTTGCGATACGTCTTCATTATGTCCATCTTAATGCCAAATCTTGTGACCGGCGGCGTCTGCATCAGCACATTGTTCCTCGCTGCTTGGGATTCCTGGGAAGTGATCAGCAGGAATGCCTGCTTTGCTCAAATGTTCATGTGGCTGCAGTCGCATTGCAACAAAAGAGCAGCTGCTGTCATCATTTTGCATTTCAACACCATTAACGTATTCTTGTTTGTCTTTTTTTGCTTTGATTCAAAGAATATGATGCAAATTTGCAATCGATTATTTAACAAATAATTTCTGATATTGATCATGTTTCTAATGCATTTAAAGGTATAACTAAAGAT
This sequence comes from Ptychobarbus kaznakovi, assembly GCA_027422405.1. Taxonomy (NCBI): domain Eukaryota; kingdom Metazoa; phylum Chordata; class Actinopteri; order Cypriniformes; family Cyprinidae; genus Ptychobarbus; species Ptychobarbus kaznakovi. Next base: position 9,104,781 of record CM049797.1, read on the forward strand.
AGGTGAGTGATTATTTTAATTAATAATGTATTTAATTATTAAATATAATTTGTTGTAACTCTGGTTACAGTTCACAATAAAACATACTATTTTACAATACTATACTATATTAACATACTATATTAAGTTGTATTATAAAGCATTATAAATGCATTACAATTATATTATTTTATGAAGTGGATAGTTCAGACTCTAAATGTAAATTAAATTGAGTTTGTATTATTATTATTATTATTATAACAATTACTTACATCAAACAATTTAGATATATTAATAATTAAAATAAAAAATAAGTATTATTCTTATTATTTCTAATACAATTTTATCATAGGCAGTTAATTAATTAAGAACACTCATTATTGGTAAAATCGCATTAATATATACTTTAATAAATGCAGGCTTCATAGCGAGTATTACTGAAAATTGATTTCAAAGTGCTGTATAAATGGCATGTTTACGGTGTTTGCGATGAGTTTATGAGCTGATTTGAATAGGAAGACCTGGGGTTTGGATGGTTTGAAGTTGAACTGATGGTCTGAGTTTTGGGGTGAAGTGTGTCCAACTGTTTCAACGACCCCTGCGGATAAAAAAAGAGACAGCCAGTACAGACACATGCCCACAGACATTCACACGCTCTTTCTGCTCACCTGTCAGAACAAAGACCTCTTTCTGTAACAAAGAGGCCCTTCAGCTAAGTATCTGAACTCTTGTGTTTACCATCTATTCATTATATTTTATTACTGTTTCTCATAAGCATTAAAGACATGGACCAGCAATAACCTACATAGAAAACACACTAGAAACTCCCTGCTGATTTTGCACAGGTCACATTTTGTTCAGAGTTTTGTTTTACAGGAATTGGTGGTCATTCTGATTCTCATTCTGGCTCTGTTTATAATATTACTGAAGGAAAGGCTGATGGGTGTTTCTGTTCCTGCTGACTCACTTGTTTGTCCTGCTGTGTGGTCTCTCGCTCACTTTCATGTGTCAGTCACTCTAACAATAGCATTTTAAGCCTCAAAAAGGGAGATCGCAGTCCGCCGGGTGCTCAGGGAAAACTCGACTCAACAGTCTGTGATGAAGGAGACGGTACAGGGTATTTTTCAGTATGAAAAGATTTGTTGAAATTTCACAGCTGAGCAGAACTCCTCGGAGTCACTTGCAATTTGAACCGGCTTTGCAGCATGTCCTCGCTTTGTTCGGTGTAAATCTGTTGGTGAAAACAGCAGCACACTGCATGTCTACAGTAAATCTGCCTCACGCTGTTTTGGGCCACACAAAAGTGCTGAGTGACTATTAAAGAAATAATTCACCTAAAAAATAGAATTAGCTGAACGTGTACTCAGCCTCAGGTCATTCGAGATGTAGATGAGTTTTTTCTTCATCCGATTTGGAGAAATGTAGCATTGCATGACTTGCTCACCAATGGATGCTCTGCAGTGAATGGGTGCCGTCAGAACGAGAGTCCAAACAGCTGATAAAAACATCACAATAATCCACACCACTCCAGTCCATTAGTTAATGTCTTGTGAAGTGAAAAGCTGCAACTTTGTCAGAAACTAATCCATTATTGAGACGTTTTTAACATCAAACCCTTGCTTCTTGACACATTTTGAGTCCATAATCAATAAAAGCACTTCCTCCAGTGAAAAAGTCCATCGCCTGTTGTCCTCTCACATCAAAATCCAGCCACCTATTTGTTTACGACTCTTTTGGCTAGTAAATGGTTCTTGATCTGTGCAGATTTATCTCCTTATTCAGACCAGATTTTAACTGGAGAAAGCATTGTGGATAGAGCACTCATATTTTAGCCAGAAGCAACAGTTAAATTATGGATTTGTTGCTTTCAATCATGCAGCTTCTCACTTCACCAGACATTAACTGATGGACTGGAGTGGTGTGGATTACTTGTGGATTATTGTGATGTTTTTATCAGCTGTTTGGACTCTCATTCTGACGGCACCCATTCACTGCAGCGGACCCAAGTGATGTAATGCTACATTTCCCCAAATCGGATGAAGAAGCAATGTCAGCTACATCTTGGATAGACTGAAAGTAAATTTTCAGCAAATGTTTACTTTTGGGTGAACTTTTACTTGGGGAACCAATGGGGAATAATAACGTCAGCGTGTTTTAGATGTCTAGTGTAGAGCAGACAGGATTGTGTGGTAGTGAGTTTATGTATTGAATTTGGAAAGTTAGGAGTTTTTAAATAGTTAAATTGAACAAAAATATTGACAGTTACCAAGCTTCTTGAAGTGAAGTGAAGTGGTGTGATGTGTAGTGTACTGGGACTCAAACCCATAACCTTCTCTGTACAAGCCAGACTCTCTAACCTTTATACCGTGTCCTAACTACACGCGACGCGACACGCGATAAAAGGTATCTTTTCCATGCTAATCAGAGTTTGTGTCCTAACTAGCCACGACGGCGACACGCAAAATTTCTCATTTAGAAATGGTTTCTATTTCCGCGACGTCGCGGATGGAACAACAACATACAAACTATAGATAATCTCAGGTGATTATGTGCTTTATTCAAAGTCAAACGTGTCTAATATTAGTTTAAATATAATTAGTGTTTACCTTATAGCCATACTGAAAGCAACAACAGACAGTTTACCTCAGATCTTGAAAATAAATTAAAGCAAAGATGTCTGTTAATACTGTGAACTCACTGCGAACCAACGAGTGTATTCCATGACAAATATGCTATCAGTTACTCAGTATGTACATTTAATGATGTTAAAAAGCTTTAATATTTATGAATTAGATTATAAACGTATGCATTTCATTGCAAGTGCAGATAGCTTCCAGAGAGAGAGCCCGCCCACTCACGCTTCTGATTGGCTGTGGTATTGTATTGATTCTGTCGCGTGTAGTGTGGACAGCCAAACTGCATTTCGCTGGAATCCTGTCGCGTGTAGTTAGGACACAGTGTTAGGCCACAACTGGGATATTTAACACGGTATATAAAATGAATTAAATAAACAGGTGTTAATCTGATCCGTCTTGGATTGCTAAAAAGCAAAGTTGTTTCCGAGGCAGAGCGATTTAGAGGCCTTTGTTGAATGACTACGTAGACAAAGTTTTTTGCACTGTTGAATCATTCCCAGTAAGACCAGAAACATGTATTATGTATTATATATTCGATTTTGCATGCAAAGGAACAAGCAGTGTTGTCTTTGCCAAAGCACTGCATTTGTCCATACGTTTTTCTGTGTTCTGTTCCTGTCACTAATAAATAATGTTGAAGTCAAAGGCAGAAGCTCAGGACGTGCTTGTAGCACAGGCGGTGATGTGAAGCTTCAAGTGTTGTATTGCGCAGCTTTTCCTTCAATGTTCTGTCGATGGGATCATAATTTGGCAGCAGATGCTGTTTTTAGCCCAGGATGAGGTAAGAGCTCAGACTAACAGTAAATCTAAAAAATTTAGGAAATAACTCTGAGAAACAGACATTGTCATAAAGCAGCGTTATTTTCTTTATCCTTTTAATGTTGTGGGCCAGTGTTTGGTGTCTGTTTCAGAGAAGTGTCGTTTAGCCCCAAACCATGATATGTACATGGCTAATATTGGTGGTCCACCCGGGACCACAGGGGGAAAAGGAGAGCTGGTTAATGTCCTCCTGAAAAGTCTCACCTCACCCATCATTATTTTAAATTATCCAACATGTGTGTCTGTATCATCTGGTGTTATTTTAGTATCATTTATATGCTGATTTTTTTAAAGTATTTAAATTTAGCTTTTTATTTTTATATTTTCAGTTCTCATTTTAAATTGTTGCATTTAATTTGTTACTTACCCACAATTTTTTATTTGTATTTGTATATTTATTATGCGCTTTTGATGTGATATGTATTAAATGTAATATATCATATATAATGTATCATTATTATACATTTTTATTATTAGTTTCATTTAATATTTCACAAAGTTACTGTTTTGGCTCTATTTTTGATCAAATGCAATTAAATGCAGCCTTTGTGTGCAGAAGAGATTTTTTCAACAACATCTTACTGACCCCAAACTGTTTTAGTAATCCTAGTTTATAGTGTGAGTGACCCCATTATTTGTGACGCCCTTCTTCTTTATAAACTAAAGCACAGAAAAGGGAAGACGTCTATCATCAGGACACTCTAGAGGAATGTTAGACCTGAAAGGAAACTCGCCAGGACCTTTATTTTTACAGGGCGACCCTTTGCCTGTGACCTCTGATCAAAGACGCTTATAAAACAGCAGTGTGTACACACATCCTAATGAGCTGCTTTCTGTGTCCTCCTCCTCTTTTCATTATGAAGCTCAGTCTCAAAACACTCAGGCCAGCTATGTTAGTTGTGGCCTTCTGCTGGTTATTTCATACAATAACTCTAAATTAGCGCAGTTCGGCTTTGTATGGACGAAGTGGTTGACCAAAATGTACCAGTAATTTCAGTTTTGTTCTTTTTGTTCCATTTATTCCTGCATTTTCCACCAAATTGTGGACTTACAATGAAAGTTTGTTTTATATAGCAGTCAAGAGAGAGATCTTGAGAGGTCAGTCTTAAATTACAGAGTTTCTCTGCTTAGAAACATCCAAGAAAATCAGAAAGGGTCCTAAAAGAAAAGAAATAGACTGCTATTATCCCACTGAGGACATAGACAAACATGCTGTGCTCATTTATCTTTTCCCAAGTCCGTTTTAATTTAACATCACAATAGTTGTTGATATTTTACATTTGTTTTAATTATTTTAATTTTAAGAATTTTGTTTTGTGTGTGTGTTTTAGTTTGTTTATATGTCCGTATAATTTAGTGTTTAGTTTTGGTTATTTTAGTACTTTAACAAAGTAAACAAATGAGAAATGTTGCCTTGTCAACTAGATGATATAAAATACATTTTATTTCAGTTTAATGTTTTGGGGTATTTCATAGTTTCATAAAATAATTTCATGGTTCTCTGATGTTGATTAATGGTCACATGACATACAACTGAACAGACTAAATATTTAATCTTGAATTATTTATGTATCTTTTACTTTTACTTTTTATCTGTAAAGTTGTATACTATGTGACCATTAATCAACATCCGAAAACCGTGAAAACGCAAATGTGTGATTAAATTGTTGAAATATTAGGCCTACCATAAAATCTTGGATACTTTAAGTAAACATTTTACATCTAAAAGGTTCGGCTGACAAAACCGTTTCGGAAGCCCTGATCTAAACAGCAAGCGATTGTCTTGACTGGAGATCTTAATGAACATTTCTAATGTTTAACGTACATTAGATTTCCAGCATGATCCAAGAACATAAAGCAACATGCATAAACATACTGTCTGCACATTAGACATGGCCTATATATTCTTCCTCAGCAATCAAACGCCCAGCGCTGTGTTTGTTTTGACTGTGCGCTTGGCTACTATTTCACCCAAATATGTGTTTTTGTATTATTATAGTGAACACTCTAGCGTGTTGGGAATTGTTTTATGAGTAGGGTCTCCATGTGCTGAGACCATCATACTCGCTTTATTTTTATTGCCCCTCAACCGGAGTCCCAGTCGTCTAATGGTGCTCGGTGTGCGAAAAGTGCAGTAAAACCCTCACCAAGTAGACTTAGAGACCCTTAGAGACTTGTTTCACCCCAACAATCAGATCTCCGTCTTCTATCCAGTGTGAAAATCAAAGTTTAACCACCTGAAATTACCTTTGGCTCTTTATTTAGCGAGCGCTACTGTGCCTGCTTGTTTTTTAAATGGCGAGAAAACCATCCAAGCGTGATGTCAGCTCATTAGCCGAGCATGAGCCCAAACAAACCTGTTATTATATCCATCTTCATCGAACACCGCTGTACTTCATGCTGGAAACACTGGAGAGATCAAACCGTGTCCATTACGCCTTCGAATGGGAATAAAATTGCCCCTCTGCTCATTTGGCTCCACATGCCAGGCTAATTCGTTTCATGTGGCTTTTCTAGGTTAATTTGTTTTCGTATCTTTCGAGACGCAGCTGACGGGAGGAAAACCTGCGCTTGGACACAAATAGTTGTGTAGAGTCAACATTTGTGCCGTTGACCGTTTCAGTGCAGTTTTGCTCCCTTGACCCTCGTAACACACACTCAAACAATCACTTGACAGCTCAGACTTATTACCTCAAACATCTCACACCCCTGTAGAGTCGTAACACTCAGTCAGTCTGCTGTAGCTTGTCATCGTGCTAATCAACACGTTACGCTCAAACACACACACCTGTATCGATAGATAGAGACTTTGCTTTGTTGAGGAATGATTAGACTACACACGGTTCCAGATTGAATGTGAAATCTTTATGACTGACTGCTATTGTGCAAGTGATGAAATCGTGACATCATGCTTGGATGGTTTTCATTAACAAACAAGCAGGCACGGTAGCGCTCGCTAAGTAAAGAGCCAAAGGCAATTTCAGGTTGTTAACCTTTGATTTTCACATTGGGTAAAAGACAGGGATCGGATTGTTGGTCTCTAAAGACCGTTTAAAGTGTTTTAAAGTGTCTAAGAGGAATGAATTTCAGTAAAGACATTGCAAAATGTTAAAAGTTGTTTTCCGTGTGGAAAGAACTTTGTCTGTTCGTCTGTTGCTGTCATTTCTAATCCAAGGCTTATGAGACGACAAGCGTCAGAGACATTACTGGATTTTACTCATTCATGTGCATGTGAAATCACTCAAGCATCCCCTATTGTTTTATAGCAAATGATATGCACAATGTAGAGAAGAATTGAGTGAAGATTAATGAATTTTGTTGTTTTTGTAGTCAGGTTTTAAACAGCACAGATTTATATGCCATAGAACAGGTAATTGCAACTTTTTAATCATGCAATGAAAAATATTTTTGTGTATTTGTTATGTCACAATTCTGACTTCTTTCTTGTATTTAACTCACAATTGTGAGGGGAAAAAGTCAGGCTTGTTTCCACATCAGAATAGAAAAAAAAGGGAATTGTAACTTTTTGAATCTCTCAGTTCTTTTTTCCCTCACAGTCATGACTCACAATTATCTCACGTTTTTTACTTTTTTCTTCAGAATTTCAAGAAAAAGTGAGAATTGCGAGATATAAATTCAAAATTGCAAGAAAAAAAAAATATCAGAATTGCAAACTCGTAAGATCTTATGTCAGATTTGGCAAAAAAAAACAACAACTCAGAATTGTGAGGAATAAAGTCAGAATTGCAAAATATAAACTTGCCAGTTTTATTAACAGCACCCATCCAAAGTGCACACACACACAGCAGTGAACACACACACACCGTGAACACACACCCGGAGCAGTGGGCAGCCATTATTATGCTGCGGCGCCCGGGGAGCAGTTGGAAGATTCGGTGCCTTGCTCAAGGGCACTTCAGTCGTGGTATTGAAGGTGGAGAGAGAGCGCTGGACATTCACTCCCTCCACCTACAATTCCTGCCGGTCTGAGATTCGAACTCGCAACCTTTCGATTTCGAGTCTGACTCTCTAAGCATCAGGCCTTTCACGACTTTCCCCTTTTTTGAATATGCATTCGTAGGAGTTTCCCTTTCAGACGCAAAATTTATGGTCGGAGAGTATTAAACAGAATCACGCAAAGAGATTTACAAATTTTTGCACTCGTCAAATTACTGACATTATTTAACGCCCAAAAAAAGGATGTTATTTTGCGCTTGAAGTAGCTGCAATTATTGTTGCTATGAAACGGCACCGCAGAGCACAGAGACTCAACTAGGTGTCACGCAATACCAGGTCTATCAAAACTTCTTGAAACTTCGCTTCATTTTTTGTCCTCCGGTTCTTTTCACCATACGGTGGCTTCTTTATTTCTTTATTCTTTATTTGTGACTGCTCTAATTTGCGCTGTGCTTGGTATATTGTGTTGGTCGATATGTAAATGAGATGTTGCGTCTGTTCTTTAATTTACGCGTTGTTAGTAAATCACCCGCAGAAATTTCCACACCCATCGGTGCTGTTTTGGAATTGCGTTCTCGCGCTAATTTGCCCTGTTTAGTAAAACTGGCCCTTAATATTGTAAGAAAAAGTCAAAATGGGAATTGCAAGATACAAACTCAGAATCGCAAGGAAAGCATTTTGAGTTAATATATCTATATTATTTTCTGAAATGCTAATTTATGTCTTACAATTGCAGATGTCTGAATTATGAAAAAGTCACAATTACCTTTTTTTGAACGTAAATTTCAAGCTACATATGTTGAGTCTGAAAAGATTTCAGACCGTTTTTTCCCTTGCTCGGTTGTTTAGACTACAAAAAACTAAATGTATTTGAATCCAGTATGCCAAATTGAATCCTCTTGTTTTCTGCCAGCGTCTTGCGTTACATCGACTAATCGATAGTATAAATGCATTGTATGTGAGTAGTTTAGCTTGTGTTTGCTGTATCTTTTAGTTTTTCTGATTGTCGTGATGAATTAAGTGTGATGAGCTGCATTCTTACAGGCCCAAAGCAGCCGGCCACAAATCCCAGCAGCTGTCAGCTGATCTTACGCAATACCCACCACAGTCCCGCGAGTCCTCCTTCCCTCCAGACTAACCGCTATAGAGTCACATCTACCTTATCTGTGTGTGGGACGTCCAGCTGGAAGCACTGAGCGCTGATCTGTGTATGTTATAAAAATCAAGCACAAATGTACAACAATTAGAAGCCGATCTTTTGGAACGGCCTGCAGAGCTGAGTTTACGTGGCCTGTCATTAACACACGTTTTCATGCACGTTATACGGATTACATTATGTTGTGAACATGATGATGTTTTGCTGTGGTGTAGTGGTTGTATTTAGACTAAATAGTTTTGGGATGGTTGTGCTTGCAGCTGCGTGGCTAAACTGTAAAATTACTGAGGATTACGTCAGCTTTTGCAATGCATAACGTAGTTGTTGTGGTGTTTTTAATGCAAGTTATTTTAGTTACGGTATTAATGATGACAGTTTGATAATCCACCTCCTTTTATCGTCCCAGTATTTCATTTTTAAAAGCAGTTACAATACTGATGAAGGACTTTTAAAGTTTTTTCTCAAGAGTTAGAGGATTTTGAGTTTGTTTTGGTGATTGACAGGTGCTTCTGGTGACCTCTATGGCCGTAACTGTGTTTCAGCTCTATTATTAAAAATAATCTATCAGTGCTTTATGACAAAATCCTCTTACTTTCAAGTGATTTGAATAGCTTTGCTTCTGAGTGTTTTCTCTGATTTAATTGTCAGTTGATAATCACATCATTATTTCCTTTTTTCGTCACTATTCACTACTCACTATAATACTCCTTTGTGTCTAAATTAGAACCCTTCCCCTTCAGCGTGAGATTTCATATATTATTTCATATATGTTATATTTAAATGAGCAGAAACGATTATTTATAGTTTATTAAGCAATTAACGATATTTATTTACTGTTTTAAAGTAAATAAATTGAAATTCCTTCACTTAGTTTGGTGTTGCCAGTCGTTTAGATTGTTTTTATAGTAATAAAAATAAAAATGACTAAAATTAAAACAGGCTTTGCAACGCACCGAAAAAATTGCTTGTCAATGATTTCTTACTCTCCCTCACTCCGCTGTCCTTGAAGGACGTGCAATTCTCTTTCCTTTTTTTTTGTATTATCTATTATTAAAAATAATTTTTTCTCTGCTCTATCAAGATGTTAAATGAATTTAGTGCTTTATGACAAAATACTCTTACTTTCAATTTTTGTATAACTTTTTTCCTCTGTGATGCAGTTTATGAAAACAGGACAAAAATAAAATAAATCTTAATATATTTAGCTTTGCTTCTGACCTCTACATCACAGTGTTTTCTCAAGAAAAGAGTGAGGTGACACAGACAAGACGTCATAAAACTCTCGGTATTCAACTATATACTAGCGCATAAATATGAGGTTGATAGGTTCTAACACAGTCTGATATAATGATACGCTGGCTTCTTTTATCACAGTAGTTTGTGTATCATTATCCATTGATGTATTTCTCCTCCTAAACACAGCTGATTGTTTTCTAAGTGATAATGTTAAAAAAACCAAAACATTCGCATCAGTTTTTTATTTTAAACACGGCCAATGAGCTCGCTGGTCACTATTCACTACTCACTATAATACAGTTTTAGGTTTATCGGCTAGTGAATAATAATAATTCACTGGATAATGTTAATTTGAATAATATTCTCTGTAGCTATAACAAACAAAACAATTGCAGCAGAATTATTCATTTCTAGATTATGAAATAAGAAACTCTTCCCCAGCTCCTTGTGGAGAAAATAAATAATTAACGATAGAGATGTATTTATTTAGATGTTTATTGGCGAAATAATGTATAGATCTGTTTCAAACAATTAATCTTGTATAAAGTTACGGTTGGATTTCATATATTATTTCATACTGCTGGTTATACTCTGTTATATGTAAAAAAAAAAAGCAAAAACCGATATTTTTTTTTTACAAAAAGCGATAATGGTAAAAGCAATATTGGTAACACTTTATTGGTAACACTTTATTTTGATAGACCACTTTAGACATTGTACTAACAGTAAGTAACGTTGCAACTACTTGTCAACTAGCAGTCATTAGAGGACCATCTGCTTGATATCTTCTAACACTTTACTTTGATGGGTCCACAACATACTGACTATGAGAAACTTACAAGTATATGTCAATTTATTCTACTAACCCTAAACCTACCCTACTGAGAATTAGACACGTAGTTGCAAATGAATGATAATTAGTTGACATGTAGTTACAAAGTTACTTCTAGTTAGTAGAATGTCTAAAGTGGACTATCAAAATAAAGTGTAACCGCAGTATTTCCTACATGCTCACAGCAGCATGTCTGTGGATGGATTGGCAGTAGTATGTAGAAAGCCGAGTAATTTAACCGACTGAAATCTAAGTTGCTCTTGACTGCAGATCTTCCTCTGTGCTGCCAGCTCTCAAACTTCATTCTCTATTCTTCTTATTAATATTCATATGACACATGCAAGCATTAATAATGTCAGAATGTTCATATTTAGCTGAATATCCCTTTAAAGATGTGAAATGGACCGTGTTTTGGACCGCACACACACACGTGATTCTGTCAATTTTTATGTTTTACTCATCATCTTCTGTTGAGATGTTCTGAGATCTCTCTCTCCCTCCCTCCTCCCCTTCTCCCCTTCCCCTAGAGTCTGTCTGTGTCTGCCCGTTCTTTCTATCATCAGCTTGTGTCGCTGAGTCTGTATCTGGTCAACGTGCTTTCTCAGTGTTCTTATCTGACACTGTGAACAGATCTCTCTCTCTCTTTAGAGACAGATCTCATTTTTCTCTTGTTGTTGAGTTTGGGTTTCAATGAGTGATGTCTCTGTTTGATTTGTCAGAGTGAATCTGATTGGTCTCTGGAATTGTTGTGATTCAGAGCCTCTGCTGATTTAGTGAAGCTAGGACTGAAACTGGATCAGCTGGAGGAAGGGCTCTCTCTCCTCTGGTATTGCAGGGCTTTATAATGTATGATTGGGGATCTGAGTTTCAGATGTTTTCCAGAATTTAATTGCCCTTTTTTGTATCTTTGTGATAAGAGGGTATTTCTAATTCTGCCCTCATGCGTTATTTGTTGTGTGCCTGCACATGTAATATAGTTTTCAGAGTTCTGCATGCAGGGTCTCTCGGGTGTTTTTTCCCATTTGGTGAGATCTCTTGGATTTGTCAGTGGACCCCACACCTCACTCATAGAGTCAATGGGCTCAATTCTGATTCTCTATTTTCAGCCAAATTTTGGGGATTTTTAGGACTCGTTTAATCGTAGAAGGCCCTGCGTGCTTTATCTCTCAGTTTTCACAGCATGATTAAAGTTTCTGACTGCTGATTTCAAACAGGCAGTTGTAGTGTGATGTGTTGCTATCTGTTAGTCCCTAATGTAAATGTGTTGTGTCCCTGATCTGGATCTTTCTGAAAGATCATAATGTTGGTTTTCTTCAGGGACGTCAGGCCCAGGTTGGCAGAGCTCAGCAGTCCAGGGTTCTTGGACCATGTTTTGGGAGGACAGCAGAACCAGATCATCTGCTACAGGCATCTGTCTGGGAGTCGTATGAGCCAGGGGCTCAGATGCTCCAGAGAGCCATTTCTTTAATATAGATGTTAAATAATGTTGGGCTTAAGGAGCCGTGCACTCCACGCTCCTGGAAAGATACCTTGTACGTTTTTTTGGTGTTGATTTTTTTTTACGCACATTTACTTTTGGTACATTGATTGAGGTATGTTTTACCTCCTATTCCATTATAGTTTGGATGTTCCTTGTGCCAAATTGGTCAAACGCTTTTTTAAAGCAATTAAGCATGCATATATTTTCCCTTTATCTTGTAGAAACGTGTTTTTCACAGAGTATGTAATGTATAGATGTGATAAGATGCGGTGATTTGTAAAAATCGAATTTGACCCTGCATTGTGTGTGGTGATGAAGTTTGTCAAGCATTTATTAGCTAAGAATAACTTTCCCAGGTTTCACACAGATGCCTTTAGTTGTTTGATCAAATTTATCTGTTTTAAAGATTTGTTATCAAGCCTTGTGATGTCGGGGAAGTACCTACACGCAACCATTGAATAGTTTTAGCGGCTAATTGGATCTTGTGCTTGTGTGTTTTATCATTTCATTTAATATCCCATCAGTCTATGCTTTTTGGATGAGGTTTTTGATTTTTTCTAGTTCTTCAGTTATTGGGAAATCTAATGGGTTTTGGTTATCTTTGATTGATAACTAGTTTTTCTAATTGGTTGATTGTTTGATTTTGCTTACAGCGTTATGTTTGTACTTTATTAAACAATGTGGAGACTTCCCATATTTCTCCATTTTGAATGGGCATTCTTCATGAAAGTTTTTTTGAGTTCCAATTATCCCAAAATGGTTTGTGTTCCGACTTCTCGATTATGGTCAGTTGTTTTTGGGTGTATTGTGCTTTTTGGTCTGAGTGTAGTTTGTATTGTTTTAGTGTTGCGCAGTAAAGATGGCGGATCTCTGCATTATTTGGATCTTTTATGTTTCTGTTTCAATGTTCTCAGGTTTTTGCGAAATGATGGCAGGTCTGATCAAACCAATTTTTTCATTTTTGAGTATGTGATTTTGTATTTTTTGTTTTCAATTTGGAAAGTTTTGCATTTTTCAAAATATGTAGTTTATATCTTTTACAGCAAGAGACCCCTTCAAGGTGAGCATAGGTGTTATTTAGGAATAGCTATCAGCGCTGTATTTTTTGGGTAAGTGCTTTCTGATTCTTCAGCGCTGTTCCCTCTCTCTCTCTCTCTCTCCTCTTCTCTCTCTCTCTCTCTCCTCGCCCTCCCCCCCCCTCCCCCCTCTCCCTCTCTCTCTCTCTCCCTCTCCCCTCTCACTCCCCACCCTCTCCCCCCCCCTCTCCCCCTCCCCTCTCCCTCTCCCTCCCCCTCTCTCTCTCTCCATCTCTCTCCCTCTCCCTCTCCCCCTCCCCTCTCTTCTTCCCTCTCCCTCTCCCTCTCCCTCTCCCCCTCCTCCCCCTCTCCCTCTCCCTCATGCAAACACATCAAATCTGTCCTCCCCCACTCCCGGACCCCTTCCAGTCTTAGGTCCAATCGCTCGAGAATGCCCAGCCACAGCCCTCCACCCAGCCCTCACACATCTGGACAAAACGGAAGTGAATTTGCTGTTCATAGATTCAGTTCAGATTCAACCAATCATCCCTCAACAGCTCATTCATAAACTTCAGCTGGGTCAATACACGATGTGACTGGCTGTTGACTTGACCGGGAGACCTCAGGCAAGGGTCTCAGTAATAACACATCCAGCACCTAATGAAACCAGGCCCCCCCCAAGGATGTTGCCCCCTCCTCTTCACTCTGCTGACCACGACTGCACACCGTCAACACAACTCCAACCGCTCATTAAAATTTGCGGAAACACTGTGGTGGGTTTCAGCAACAGAGATGACAAACTAATGAGCGAGGTAGCCGCCTGCCGGGTTAGACAACAATCTCTCAATGTTAGAAGACGAAATTGTCGTTGACTTCAGGAGAGTGCACTCTCTGCATGTTTGACCATCAATGGTGCTGGAGAGAGTGGCAGCACCAAGTTCCTGGGTGTACACATACAGAGGACCTTTGGACCAACAGCACTGCAGCACTAGCGAAGCAAGAAAGCAAACAGGTCTCTACTTCCCTGCATCAGAAGAGCCAGAGCCCCGGCCCCCATATGCACCTTTCAGGCACATCGAGAGCATTGACTTGTGAACTGTGTGGTATGGCGCCTGCAACGCGTCCTGCCGCAAGTCCTTCAACGGATTGAGAGCAGCTGAAAGAGTTGGTGTCTCTCTCCCCTCCCCTCCGGCATTTACAGCCACCCGTTTCACCGAAAAGCTCTAATAGGTGTCCCACCCACCAGACACACTGCTTCTTCAGTCTGCTCCAGGAAAGATGAGGAGTCTCCCAAGCTAGTCAAACAATGAGACAGCTTATCACCAGGCTTCAGGAAGCTGAACTCCTCCCGCCTTGCCCCCCCCTCCCCTCTCTACCCCAAATCTGAACTTTCCCCCACCCCACCACCACCACCCACCCGAAACACACACACACACACACACTCACATCACTCATGAGACAAGCACGGTCTTTGCAGCATTGGACCTATCAACAACCTCTTGACATTGAATTAAAAAAACTGCTCCTTGTCTTAAATTTTGAAAACGTTTCCCCATCCACTGTTTGTTTGTTTGTTTGTTTGATCCGCTTTGTACCTTTCACACCATTTTTTTATATTATTATTTGTATTTTTTTTATTTAAAGGGTTTAATGCTTATTTTTAATAGTTGCAATGTTTGTGTGTACCTTTCTCTCTTCCATCTTTTCTTAGAAACCAGTAAAAACACTCTAAACTGCCTAGCAACATTCTAAGAACACTCTGAACACCTTAGCAATTAGTCCATAATCCATAAATCCAAAAAAGGTGTGTTATGGATGCTTGAGTCCTAAATTAAACACACGTCATTACACTGTCTGAGAACCTCTACAATGTTTATTTGTCAAGTTCATAGTGAAAAATAACTTAACAAGAACAGTATGGTTCCTCTCAATCCATTTGGTCCAAGAAATCTCATCTGCTAAGATTTTGAGTGTTTACATGGAGATGTACAGCCTCAAAACAAACCATTACATCATATCCTCTGCAGTTCAAACATGTCTCCTCCTCTCTCTCTCTCCTCGCTCTCTCTCTCTCTCTCTCGCTCTCTCACTCTCTCTCTCTCTCTCGCTCTCTCTCTCTCTCTCTCTCTCTCTCTCTCTCCCGCTCTCTCTCTCTCTCTCTCGCTCTCTCTCTCTCTCTCTCGCTCTCGCTCTCGCTCTCGCTCTCGCTCTCGCTCTCTCTCGTCTCGCTCTCTCTCATCCTCTGCTCTCTCCTTTCTCTCTCTCTCTCTCTCGCTCTCTCTCTCCTCTCTCTCTCTCTCTCTCTCTCTTCTCTCTGCTCTCCTCTCTCTCTCTCTCCTCTCTCTCTCTCTCTCTCTCTATTTTGGCATGTGATGTGAGACTGCTCATGAAGATGATAATGTGTTCTGAAAGGAGCTCATGCTTTAAATTCATCCATAAAATTGGCTCACTTAAGATAATTGACCGGAGAATAACATGAGGTCCCTTCTGTCCACTTTTGTTTAGATTGCAGTGGAGCATTTGTTCGATTCAATTCAGGTCCTTCCCAAAATCCGCTGGCACAGTTGGTTTTTATGTGCATTTCTGAAGCAATTGAATGCAGGACTTCGTCATATGTTCTGTAGTCTCCTCTTAAGCTCTTAAGAGATGAGTTTTCAGTTGTTGCTTGAAGATTGACAGGGATCCAGCGGTCCGGATGGGGGGGGGAAGATCATTCCAGCAGCCAGGAACGGTGAACGAGAATGTTCTGGAGAGTGATTTTGAGCCTCTCTGTGATGGTACCACGAGGCGTCGCTCACTCACACTATTACATTAATGTAATAATAAGTGCCCTTGATGAGGTACAAAGGTATACACCACTACATTTGGATTTATTTTCAAACAGTATTCACTCATCTAATTGCTAGTAGATTTCACTAATAATTACAAAGAAACAGCAAGTAACATGTTGAATTAAACATTACATTTTGATGTAGGACTGAAATAGTGTTTTCTTGTAAGACCTAATTAATTTTTGTTTTATTTATAACTTCACAAGCTTTGGTCAGCTGAACCACTTTGACATGAAATATTTTCTTGAAGTACCTCTTAAACTTTTTTTTTTAGTAAATTTAAACTTTTTAAATTTGTATTATTTATTTAAATTTGATATTTTATATAATTAATTAATCATTAGCATTAGTTTGGAACACCTTCCCTAAATGTAGGCTATATATATATTCACATTTTTATAATCAGAGCAGTATTTATATGACACAATGAGGATTATTGTATAAACAATATTTATTTTACATTTTAAAACATTACATTAAAAAAATATTTACAACAAAAGTGTAAAAGCAGGTGTTCCCAATTCCCATTTGTTTCAGCTGAACCTCTTTTACATGAAATATTTATTTAAAGTCCCCCTTAAATGTTAAGTTTTCATGTAATTTTTGTTTATATATTCAGTAAAATTTTAACATAATATTTTAGTAAAGTAATAGATTAGTATTTTAATGACACACTAGCTCTAATATCGGTTAATGGTAGTAATGCATGTAAATAAAAATAATAAAATAAAATATTTGTATTTAATATAAAGTATTTATTTTTATATTTTGTTATTATTATATGTTTGACATATTGTTATGATTTATATAATTAATCAATTTAGTTTTGGAAACCCCTGCCCTAAAGGTATATATTTCACATTTTTGCAATCAGAGCAGTATATATCTGTACAGTACAATGAGGATTGTTAAATCAATTATTAAAAATATTCTTGAGAAAGTTAGTAGCGTTACTATGTTTAGTTAGCGACACTGGTTTGTGTGCCTGGCAGCAGTTTTGTCCAACTCTTCCACACTATATTTCCTGTGCTAATGTTCATGTTTTAAGATGCTTCAGTGCTTATGAATTATCAAAACTGCCTTTTCTATCAGTGGTCTATGTATTTCAGTGTTAGATTGCTTCATGCATGTGGTTAGGACTGCCAGGTTTTGCTGATGATTAATTTTTATACGAATAATTACGATGAACAATTTAAACATTTCATTAGTTTGTCACATGTATGCATGATTAAGCATAATCCCAATTATCAAGCCAGAACTAGAGATGAGAGTTCACAATACAAACAATTTACAGATACATTAATCAAGCCAGACATGAGCTTTATTTGCATTTAACCCAGATCCAAGAGCAGATACATGAGGAGCATGAACCCTTCCGTGGACATGCCACCCGGGGAGCAGTTGGGGGTTCGGTGCCTTGCTCAACCTTGGGTCTCACCTCAGTCGTGGACACTTCCTGCCAGAGCCGGGATTCGAACCCACAACCTTGGGTTACCTCAGGTTTCAAGTCCAACGCTCTATCCATTAGGCCACGACTGCCCAAGTACATCATTTTTCAAAGATAGTAACTTGTGCAGACATGTAGCTATAAAACACATCAGACTAAAGGCCGTTTCTCACAGCTGGATGAACCAAACCAGAGCTCGTTGCATGTGCAAAGACCTGGTTTGTGTTGGACGATCAGCCTTGGAAGCAAATCACAATTTCTTTAACTTTGCTTCAGCACTTTTTCACAGTCTCTTTGAGCACACGTCTCTGATTGTGTAATAAGAACAACACATGATGCAGAGCTGTGCTGTCCAAGGTGAATGTTGCAATAGAAGGAAGGAACGATGATGTGCTGCTCGATCCATCGGGTTTTCACCATGTGCTTTGAGACTCTGTTATGTAAGATGCCACACTGCTGCCTTTTAAGGGCACCAGAGAGCTTTACCCTGATCTTGTTTAGTCTGAACATCTCATCAGCGAGTCCTTCATCAGGTTTTTCCTGGAAAAACAAAAGATGACCTTTAACTAAACACACAGCCCAAACACACAGGCTCAGTGGTAGAGCATTGCGCAATGTTAGCAGCGTAAAGGTTGTGGGTTCAATTCCCAGGGAACACATATACGGATAAAAAAATTATTGCCTGAATGCACTGTAAGTCGCTTTGGATAAAAGCATCTGCTAAATGCATAAATGTAAATGTAGTTGCTTGTGCAACATGTCTACCTTCCCACAACCTTCATCTGATGCTGTCAAACTGAGTTTCCATATTTATATTTAGCTCAAGCATTCGGGTGAATCTCACGAAACCTGCTGATAACACTGAAATAAAAAGGAAATAGGAAATTATGTGTTGCAAGATTTTCATGACTTTGTGCTTCGAAACAGACAGACTTTGGTAATACAATGGCATCATGTTGAGCGCTGATGTCATCGTGTGGATGAAGCCATAGAGTGACTCAGATTGTGTCAAGGCTGGTCGTTCAGCAGTGTGTGTGACTGAACTTGGATGTGTGGAGATGTTGTGTTCACAACCGATCTACTTCAGTTATGTTTCTGATGTTTTATTGCTATATTTGGACAAAGGCGAAGCAGATGTCACAGTTAGTTCCATATATATTGGAAACAGGCACTATTTTTTTTATTTTAGCTGCTAACCAAAACATATTCAATGGATGTAATGAATATGGGCTTATAGTGCAATATATATAGTGCTTTAATTTAAGGGTATTCTCATCAAAATTGGAGGAAAGTTTAACCCCCCCCCCCCCCCCCCCTTCAAGGGACCATAAGTAATTGGACAGTTGACTCAAAAGCTGTTTCATGGACAGGCGTGGGCTATTCTTTCATTATTTCTACATCAATTAGGCAGGTAAAAGATCTGGAGTTGATTCAAAGTGTGCCATTTGCATTTGGAAGCTGTTGCTGTGAACCCACTTCACGCAGTCAAAGGAGCTCTCCATACAAGTGAAACAAACGATTGTTAGGCTTCAAAAACAAAACAAATCCACCAGAGAGATAGCAGGAACATTAGGAGCGGCCAAATCCTCAGTTTGTTACATTCTGAGGAAAAAAGACAGCACTGGTGAGCTCTGCAACATAAAAGACCTGGACGTCCACGGACAACAGTGATGGATGATCAGAGAATCCTCTCCATGGTAAAGAAAAACCCCTTTCACAATATCCAACCAAGAGAAGAACACTCTCCAGGAGGCAGACGTGTCACTGTCAAAGTCTACAATCAAGAGAAGACTTCATCAGAGCAAATACAGAGGGTGCACAACAAGGTCCAAACAAGGCCAGATTAGACTTTGCCAAAAAAAAGTCAGACCACTTTTGGAAAAGCATTCTTTGGACGGCTGAAATTAAAATCAGTCTGTACCAGAATGATGGGAAGAAAAGTCTGGAGAAGGCTTGGAACAGCTCATGATCCAAAGCATACAACATCATCTGTGAAACATGGAGCAGTGTGATTGCATGAGCGTGCATGTCTTCCAGTGGCGCTGGGTTACTGCTGTTCAGTGATGAGACAGAAGACAGCAGCCAGATGAATTCTGAAGTGTACAGGGATATACTCTCTGCCCAGATTCAGTCAAATGGAGCAAAGCTGATTGAGCAAAGCTGACATGGATAATGACCCAAAACATACAGCAGTAGTTTTTGAAGGTAAAAGTCAATGCAACCCCTTGAATTAAAGCTTGTCCAAATATATATGGACCTAACTGTATAAATAAAATGTGGCTCCATCTCTCGTTCTATCGTTCTATCATTTGATCTATCGATCTACAGTATCTTTGCCATTCATTAAAAGTATGTCTTTAGTCAGCGCCGACAGCCTCGTAGTTTGTAGTTCGCAGCTCGTAGTTAGCGACAAATAGTGCAACTGCGCTGCAGCAAGTTCAATTCCCGTCTTGTGCCGATCCCATTCCCCTCTCTCCACCCAATATTGATAATGTCTTTACTCTGGATATTGTTGACTGATGCTTATGTCTGTGATTTATCATTTTATTCATGGTAATACATAATCTCTCGTGGTGTCTGGCTCAAATGAACCCAGTTTTTAATAGAATCTGTCATGCTGTTATGGGCCATTTATCTAAATACGTGTTTTGTTTACTGCACAGAAACACACTGTTCTTCAGGTGAACATCGAGGACAAGCAGCATGCAGCAGTTTATCCAGAGCACCATAAATAAGCTGACGTATTAAACTAACCCTCCAGGTCATTTGCTCATAATGCTCTTCTAATCACTAGCAGGGCACCACTGTTTGTCTACATAATTATGAGCAGGATTTGTGCCTTGTTTTATATATTAGTCAGATTTATGCTTTTATTAGATTGTGAGGACTTCCTTCCTTTCATGTGGTTTTCATTAAAACATTTATATGCTAGAGTACCAGCCACTTTTTCCCCTTTGCATGAATCAGTTGAGAAGGTAAACTTTCTTGTGTTTAATCCAGGGTTCGTACGGGTGATTGAAATCCTTAAAAAGGCTTGAATTTTAACATAGTGTTTTCAAGGTTTGAAAAGTGCTTGAATTTTGGATAAAGTGCTTGAAACTGCTTGCAATTGCAATTGCATTGGTTTTTATAATGATTTGCTTTATTACTGAATAACGTTAGCTCACTTTCTAGACTAAAAGAAAACAGCTCGGCTCTGCGCGTGACTGTAGTGTGATGATCTGCCGTCTTTATTGACGCGCACACTCTGATGGAACAGAGCGGGAGATTAATAAACGTAGAGAGGTTGCTGCTTCAGTCAGCGTTGCCTTGAAAACAACAAATACAAATGATGGGTAAAATAATGTGAAGTCTTCTGTCAAGTCAGCTTTTTTATGAGCGAGTCTGTGCTTTCAAGCCATGTAAAAGGCAAGTGAAAATCCCCATGCTCATTTAAACTAAATATTGCGATTAAAGTGAAATAATAAAATAAAATTTCAACGTCAAAACGCAGCGCGGATGTTTTTATATTAATGCATCTCTGAAGTGAACCGACTGCCTTCAGAGAAGTTTCAATGGCATTATCGTTTCATCTCACGACGTACAGTATAATGTTTGTGAGCACAGAGCTGCTTTGTGAACAGTTGTTACCGGGGAAGCAGCTGTAGTCATGCAGCTCCAAAAGCGCTGCCTCGCAGACAGAACCTCATATTTTAGCCTTTAATCTATTTTTAAGGGAAAAAAGGGACGAATCAGAAGTGTAAATAATAATTTTAATTTAAAGCACACACACATCGTACTGTCTATTTTTGAAGGCACATTAGCTTTTTGTTCACCAGAGCTGCTGAGAAACAAAATAATTATTTATACTTTTGACTCATCCCGTCTTTATTTATTTGTTATTTTAAAGGATGAAATTTGAGGTTTGTCACTTTATACAACTCTTTCTATTTAGGAAAACCTGTATTTGAACTGAATAATATTTTTTTAAGTCATTTTATGGTTTAATATGTTACAATAGACATAGCCCTACCTCAGTCATTCAGTATTTATTTTATTTTTGCAGGTTATGGAATAATGGGAGAGGAAGGTGGCATCTTTGTCACCTTCTTCACCCCTGATTGACAAAGTTTTCTGTGAGGGTTAGTGCTTGGGAATAAATTGTGACCCGTGCTGGCAAAATGAGTCGGAATGAGCATTTTTCAAAAATTAGTTCTTTTGATTTTCATTTTCCATTAAAATATCTTCAAAATTATATATGCCTTATGTTTAACTTTTCTGAAGATTCCAAAGCAAAATCACCAAGTAATGTTGCATATAGTCCTCATATTCTTTTCTTAATAATAATTACTGCATTATTAATCACAATATAGCTATTTTTTATTTTATCTTTGTTACAAAAAATAAGAACAAAGATGCAAATTTAATCAAGAGCAGCGAATTATTCCATCTTTTCTTTTACTGTTTAATTAACATTGAGACCTCTATGATCTACTGTAATGCATGGATCTAATATAATGTTACACATCAGATTTTCCCCCAACCATTAACTAAATGTTTATGTCAGACAAAACAGATTTTGTTTGTGTGAATCTCGCCAAAACATATTTTGCAATAATGTAGGGAGATCGCGCGCTTGAGGAAAGGTGCATCTTATGCACGCGCTTTGCAAATATCCGTCAGCGTGATTGTTTTGTTTTCATCAGCATGGATTTGAAAATCATATTTCACTGGTTTGGATTCATGTAATTGAGAATTTGATTATTCACAAAGCTGGAATACTGTGCTTTGCAATGATAGACCTACAACTTGTGGTGAGAAGCAGCAGCAGTCGCCCAGAAGTGAGCAGAAAAGGTAGGCTATTCCTCTCAGAAAATGTAAAAATAAAGATAATTTTAGATGTTTAATTACTATTTTGAGCATTGGGATCGCTAGAAGAAGGCTTAAATAACAATTTTTGTGAAAACCTAAAATTCAACCAAAACTGTCATTTTTCACTTCTTTTGCCTGTAGCTCAAAATTAGACTGTGCACATTCACACTCATTTTGCTAGCACGGGTCACAATTGCATGAGGGGGGGGGGGGTGTCAAGCCTAGTTGCCACCCCTCATTCTGCTCTTTCCCCCCCTGTGCCACCCCAAATATAAAATCCTGGACACGCCAGAATTAAAATAAACAATTTTCCGCTATTTGTTTTTCTTTTTTTTGGGGGGGGGGGATGTCTCGTTCTGTGTGTAACTCTGTATGCTACAAAACCATGTGGTTGTTTACAACCAAGATGCTGTTTTTTGAGCATGAGTTATTCCATAACGGATACAAACAATATCTCTCCCTTAAGAAATGAGACGTAAACAAAGGAATATCCGTCCATATAACAACGTTGTTTTGTTGGACTAAGGTACTCGATCTCCATGGTTTTTTTGAGTAATTCCATGGGAGTCGAAAAACCGGGATACATGAACAGTATGAAGCTTTTTGTATATCGGTTTGATGTGACTGCTGCTTTTTTATCATGGATGTTTTAATGTTACTGCTTACGACTTTAGCAGTGGAGGCTTAGACCTTCACAGAATGATATCGTTTGCTTTTGCTTGGACCTTAATTTTGATTTGTAGACAAACACAAAATTTATTTACATTTAATCTATTTGTAGATACAATGACATATATATATGCGCAGCGTATAGTAGATGGGTAGTTTAGGTATATATGTTGTTGTTGCATTATCTATAATTTAGGGGTAGATCGCATTGGGGTTGGTTGTCATTTTGATTGTGAATTTTGGTTGGTTGGAGGTCATTGATGTATAGTTAGATGTTGTAGGTAGGTTATTGGTTGATTCATCTTGGTTGTTGGTTGGTTTGGTTGTTTTGGATCGTTCATTGGTTGGTTCATTCGTTGGTTTGTTGTTTCATTCGTTGATTTGTTAGTTGGTTCTTTGGTTGGTCGGTCGGTTGATTGATTTGTTGGTTGACTGGTTGATTCATTCTTTGATTGGTTGATTGTTTCACTCGTTGGTTGGTTCTTTTGTTGGTTGGTTCATTGGTTGGTTGATTTATTTGTTGGTTGGTTCCAAGCAACTTACCAATGAAACCAACCAATGAAACCACCCAATGCCATAAGGGGTACCACAGTGGCACAAATTTATTATCAATGAATTTATTATCCTTTTATTTTTTTTGTTTTTTTTATATATATATTTCTTATTCACTATTTGTACTATTTTATTCACCACTGCGGCACGGAGGTCCCAGCCCTGTGCGTGTGTGCATTGCTGAAACCCATCTAATAGTTTGCAGGAGGACATGCCATCTCCTCCACAGCGATGCCACATACTTTATGTTGCTTCATACATCTGCTCTCACTCTCCAGAGACCTCAGCTGTTCGGGTGGAAACAGTTTTTCATTCTTTCCATAGCTGCAGTCACTCCAGTGGTTCTCAGTGAGGATCACTGAACACGTCTGAAGGCCTTTCATTCTCAATTAGTCTCTAATTTGTCTCAGCTTGTCTTTTGAGTTTAATTCAGAGTATGGATTGTATTTGGCTGCATGTGTTTTAGTTCATAATAGAAGTTAAACTAGTTAAAGTTGTATTAGTTATTTACAAAAAAAAAGGTTTTCATGATATGCTCACCTGCATGTTATTACGGCCCTGTGTTATGTTCCTTCCTCTATGAAATGCAAAATTAGATGTAAGAATGTCTCATTTACAAAACCCACCTAAAAAAACATGTTTTTGTAAATCATAATCATGGCAAATTCATAGAAGAAAAAGTCTCAATTATGAGATAGTCAATATTATGTGATACTAAGACATAATTGTGAGTTAACCAGTCAAAATTATGAAATAATAAATTGAAATTAAGAGTTTAAAAAGTAATAATTATTACATAAGTTCAAAATTGTGATAAAATGACAAAATTATGAGATACTAAATCATAATTTTGAAATAATAAATAAAAATTAAGAGATTGTCATAACTATGACATAAATTAAAAATGAGATGAAAAGCTAATTATGAGATATGAGTCATAGTTACCAGATATAACATTGAAATTAAAGATAAAGTAATAAGATCAAAATCAAACTTATTAGATACATAGTCCTAATTATGCAATAATTAATTGAAATTAAGAGATTAAAAAGTCATAATTGAGACAAAATATTAAATTATTATATTAAAATGTGTAATTA
Source organism: Ptychobarbus kaznakovi (assembly GCA_027422405.1). Classification (NCBI taxonomy): domain Eukaryota; kingdom Metazoa; phylum Chordata; class Actinopteri; order Cypriniformes; family Cyprinidae; genus Ptychobarbus; species Ptychobarbus kaznakovi. Next base: position 9,129,342 of record CM049797.1, read on the forward strand.
TGAGATAAAAAGTCATAACTATGATTTGAAGTCAAAATTATAAAGTAATAAAGCAAAATTGGGATTGCGATGATTCCGATGATTTTTCTTATGACTATAATTATCTTCCATGCAAATAGATGGTGGATGATTCATGCTGTCAGAACTACTTTTACTGTACTTTTTTTGGAGCTTGGCTATCCAGCTCAGGCTTTCTCTAACTTCCCATTGTGTGTTCCACACTAGAAAGAAAGTCAAAGTTCAGTGCGTACTGAAGTGTGTAAGTAGAGTACTGCAGTGTACTTAACTAGTATGCCATCATCACAAACACACCCTGATGTTAAAGATACACATGGGAAATGTTAATTACCCAAGCATGACTGCATCAGATCTTCACATAATCGATTCTTATCTCATCCAAATCTTTTGCTCTTTCTTTTTCAACTTTAAACTGAAATCAAATAGAAGATTAGAACAGATCTGATTGTGAATGCCGTGCAGATGTGTAATTTCTGCCTCTTCTCTAAATCAAGAATGCATTCTGGGATAAATTAAGGCCAATAGTGTCCACTTGTTCCTGCTGTACATGCCTGGTTCTTGTTAGTCCGTTCGTATAATGTGTATCACAGCTTGACTGAGGTAATAAACTGTAACTGTGCATGGAGGTGCTTTATCTCTTTATTAGACTTATGATAATTCATCGCAAGTTAGAGTTTTTCTGCTGTATTATCAGATGTCTTTACAGATATCAGCATGTGATAGTGCTGCACTTGACATTTATTTATTTATTTAGTCATTTAGCAGACGCTTTTATCCAAAGCGACTTACAAATGAGGACATTATAGAAGCAATCAAAACCAACAAAAGATCAACAACATGCAAGTGCTATTACAAGTCCTGGTTAGCCTACCGCAGTATAGGAAGGAAGGATTTTTTTATTTATTTTTTGAAAACTAGTATGTAAAATATAGAAACATTAAACTTAGTGTTAGTTTTACAAGAAAAGCTAGCAGTTAGAGAATAAATATGCAATTGATAGAGGGTCAAATGTTTGTGTTTTTTTTTTATAAAAAGAAGACAGATTAGATAAAATAAATTTAGAATAGAATAGAGTTCGAGGGTCAAATAAAGATGGAAGAGAAGCCTTTTCTGAAGATGGGAAAGGATTCAAATAAAGATGGAAGAGAAGCCGTTTCTTGAAGATGGGTAAGGATTCAGCTGCTGGGATTGAGTTAGGCAGGTCATTCCACCAGATGGGAACAGTTAATGAAAAAGTCAGTGAAAGGGATTTTGTGCCTCTTTGGGATCGTACAGTAATGCGTCGTTCACTTGCAGAACGCAAGCTTCTAGAGGGCACATAAGTCTGAAGTAATGAATTTAGGTAAAGGGGTGCAGAGCCAGAGGTGGTTCTGTAGGCAAACATTAATGCCTTGAATTTAATGCATTGAGCAGCTATTGGTAGCCAGTGCAAATTGATGAACAGAGGTGTGACGTGCGTTCTTTTTCGGCTCATTAAAGATTAATCTTGCAGCAGCGTTTTGGATTAATTGTAGAGGTTTGATGGAACTGGCTGGAAGACCTGCCAAGAGAGCATTGCAATAGTCAAGTCTGGACAGAACAAGAGCCTGAACAAGGAGTTGTGTTGCATGTTCCGAGAGAAAGGGCCTGATCTTCTTAATATTATATAATGCAAATCTACAGGACCGGGCAGTTTTAGTAATGTGGTCTGTGAAATTCAGCTTATCATCAATCACAACTCCAAGGTTTCTGGCTGTTTTTGAAGGAGTTATGGTTGATGAGCCTAATTGGAAGGTGAAATTGTGATGAAACGATGGGTTTGCTGAAACAACAAGCAGTTCTGTCTTAGCTAGGTTTAGTTGAAGGTGATGGTCCTTCATCCAGCTAGAAATGTCTGCTAGACAAGCTGAGATGCGAGCAGCTATCGTCAGATCATCAGGATGGAATGAGAGGTAGAGTTGAATGTCATCAGCATAGCAGTGATATGAAAAGCCATGTTTCTGAATGACAGAACCTAGTGAAGCCATGTAGACAGAAAAGAGAAGTGGTCCAAGGACTGAGCCCTGTGGCACCCCTGTAGCTAGATGTTGAGACTTGGATACCTCACCTCTCCAAGATACTTTGAAGGACCTATCTGAGAGGTAAGACTCAAACCACTGGAGTGCGGTTCCTGAGATGCCCTTTCTCAATAGGGTTGACAGGAGGATCTGGTGGTTGACCGTATCAAAAGCAGCAGACAGATCCAGCAATATAAGTAATGAAGACTTGGAAGCCGTTCTTGCAAGTCTTAGATCTTCAACAACTGAGAGCAAGGCAGTTTCGGTGGAATGTCCACTTCTGAAGCCAGATTGGTTACTGTCCAGGAGGTTGTTCTGTGTGAGAAAGGCAGTGACTTGGTTGAACACAACTTGGTTGACATACAGTGTTGTGTTTTTATTCTAGTTTTTTGTCTCCTGTATCACTTTCTGCACATAAAATTATATAAATTCACTGAATTCATTTTCTTAATTAGATATTTTTGATTATCTGTTTTTAATTATTATCATGTATTTATTATATCATCATATAATTTCAAACAATTGATTTATTTTTGAATTATATAAAAAAGGTTACTTTGTTGGTTAATAGCAATTAAACAAGCTAGACAATGTACAGTCAGCTGGTCTGTATGACAAAATACATCTTTTCATGGTGATACATCATTCTGGATCATTATAATATGACTCTCATATCAGCTTAAATGTCAATATCAGTAAATCCATAAGTAACATGAATACGTATAGTATTCAGTATTCACTCACTTCCATTTCTCACACACAGGGATCTACCTGCTGGACATGATTTACATCGACTCGGCCTATCCTGCGTCTGACAGCATCATTGAGACCGAGCGGAGAACCAATCAGATGAACAACATCCTGCGGGTGATCTCTGACCTCCAGATGTCCTGCACATACGGTCAGTTCATTAGCTCTCAGTCAGTTCGAAGGATATTTAGTCGTGATTTCAGATCCACATCTGACCCTCAACATCCTCCTCACAGATCACCTCGTGACCCTCCCGCATGTGCAGAAGTACTTGATGTCTGTTCGCTACATCGAGGAGCTTCAGAAGTTCGTGGAAGATGACAATTTTAAGTAAGTAGGTCTCAATGGTAAAATGCAAAGGGACTGTATTTACAGCAGAGCTCCTGCTTCAAACGGCAGGATGACTTTAGCAGGACGCGTGGCAGCGGCCCAAAGCGAGGGCGACCCATTGGCTGGATGATTTAGGATTTGGCAAACAGGAGATAGCAGATGATTGCATTTGTGTTTTTCTGGTTGCGACATGACAGCCGATATCCCTAGGCATTTGACACTGGGAATTCACGGGTCGCTGCTTTTACAACAGCGTGATTCGATTTTTTGGGTGGTTGGCAGCAAAGTCATCACATAAATGTGGTGAAACTGTAACTGCCTTTAGACGTTTTGATTGTGCCGTTAAATAGTGTTTTACACAAATGCAATGTGTTTTTATTCAAATCACTGGGTGTTCTGTGAGTTTGAGCAACATTGCTTAAGCTCAGCAGGGTTTAGGCCGACTGAGTCCAAACACATGGTGGAACCAACAGTGAGATGAGAAATAAATCCTTAATATGCAGTTGTTCCAAACCATATCATTTGCTTCTTAAGTGGTGAAACGTAAAGCGTGTAATATTTGCACAACAGTGTCCAGCAAATCTGTGCCAGTACTTGTGTTTCAATTTGTACTGATCGTCATGACGTTTGTGTATCATTATACCTCTAATATTTAATTACTTACTTCAATGTAAAACAGCATCCAGCAGTTCTTTGCCAGAATTGTTGTTTAAATTGCAGTAATTGCATTATTGTTGCAAAAAAAAATTGTATTATTATTATTCTGTTATTGGTAATTATCATACATTGGGCAGAACCTTGCAGTCTGAGTCAGAATAACCATAATGCCCTGGTTTAAAGGTAGTTGCAACTTTTTCACAATTCAGACCTTTTCTCCTCACATCCTGAATTTATATATCACCATTTTGAGTTTTTTTCACAATTATAAGATATAAACTCACAATTCTGAGAAGACAAGTCTGACTTGAGAAGAAAAGAAAACTTTGAGATATTAACTTGCATTTGCAAGGTAACATGTCAGAATTGTGAGATAAAACCTTTTTCTTTTTTATTCCATGACAAAAAAATTAGATGTAAACCTTAGAATTCTGAGAAAAAAGTCAGAATTCCGAGATGTAAACTTAGAATTTCTGAGACAATAAATAGAATTATGAGATGTAAACTTAGAATTTGGATACAAAACATATTAGAATTCCGAGATGCAAACTTATAATTCTGAAAAAGAAAGTCAGAATTCTGAGAGTAAACTGAATTCTGGTCATAATTCTGAGATGCATTCCATTCTATGAATTCAAAAAAAGAGAATTTCAGAAAGAATTCAAAAAGTCATAATTCTGAGATGCAAATTTAGAATAGAATTCTAAGAAAAAAAAATCATAATTCGAGATGCAAACTTAGAATTCTAAGAAGAAAGTTAGAATTACGAGATGTAAACTTAGAATTCTGAAAAAAGGTCAGAATTGTAACATTTAAACTCAGAATTCAGAGAAAAACAGAATTGTGAGATGTAAACTCACAATTTCAAGACATCTTGACATTTTTTTTGTTTGTTTTTTCTGTGCAAAAAGTCACAATTACCTTTTTTATTCCTTTTTCCCTCTTTTAATATCCCACGGTGGAAACAAGCCTTCTATAGACCAGGGTTAGAGGGATATTTAAAAAAAAAATTAATTTTTGTGGCCGCTCAAGGCATATTTCAATCTTTTTGCTGTGCAATGAAAGTCAATGCAGTCTGAAACCACGAGAAAAAAACTACTGAAACATTCTTCAGAATATCTTCTTTTATGTTCTGCAGAAGAAATGAAGTCAAACAGGTTTGGAACGACATGAGGCTGAGTTAATGATGACTGAATTTTCATTTCTTGCTGAACTGTCTCTTTAAGTAGAAGGTTGACCAGCATTTTTAGCAGTACGTAATCAACAGTGACCCATACTAGATCTTCAACTAGAAGCTGTAAGGAATGCAGCTCTTCTATGTTTGCTTTAACGTGAACCCCTAAAGTTCTCTTCTCCACCTCATACCATCATGAACAGCTGCGAAGTGAATTTGTGAATGAGCAATTCATCAGAGCGAGTAAAGAGCCTGTGATTATGCTGGATTTAAATGTTTATTCCGCCGGATGAGTGATTATCTGTGGGACTCTCGTCTCGGTGCTGTGAAGAGCCTGTTATTACTGACACACACTGTATCAAACATGGGAGAGGAAACGTTATAATGAGCCCAATATCCTGATATCACCCCCGCTGAAAGCGTTCATCTGCTGAAGCAATCATATTAGCACAAAATTATGAAATATTATCTTGTGTTGTGTTTTTAAAATGTAAATATCCTTCATCGACTGGTAAGAAGTCAACTTGAACAGAGATTTGAAACAATAACATCATGTTTCGTACCTGTCTAAGAAGCCAGCTTTTTGCTCTGTTTCCTGTGGCCGTTCATCCGTGACGTAAACACATCCCAGCATCAGTCTTTCATTCAGCTCGTCTGAAATGATTGTTTTCTTAGCTTCACTCACTTGGCTGAATTTGTAACGAATCCTGTGCTGACGACGGACGATCAGTAAATGTCTTTTTAATCACAGTCCTTCAGTCTCAAGTATGCAGTCCCAGGGAATACATCCTTCACACATCACATGTCTTATACACAGAGAAACACAGATTTAAAATGCTGATACGTAACTAAAATACAAAAAAAAAAAGAAAGAAGAAAAGAAAAGAAACTCGAGGTTCAAGAGTAAGGATTTTTTTCTGATGACCTGGTCATTTTTACATTTTTACCTACCAATATTTTAGAATAACTTATATATTTTTTTCATTTAAAGTTAGATTTAACATATATTTAGATTTTTTTTTTTCGATTTTTAAACAAGTTTATATTTGTCCTTTAAAATTATTTTGTTTGTATTTTTACATATATTTTTGAAAAATAGATTCTATAATATATGAAAATATATTATTGTAATATATTTCATACAAGTTTATATATTTTATTAAGTTATGTTAACATATTTTTGACATGTATTTTACACAAGTTAAAATTGTTCATTTAAAGTTTTATGTATTTTTTATAAAATAATTTTGATTAAAATACAAATATATGTATAGTATTTTAGTCATTTAAAATGAAAATATTTTGCATATGGTGCAAGGTAATAATAATATATAAACTGTGGAGCAAGTTTATATTTATCATTTAAAGTTAGGATCTTTTTCATATTTCAAAAATATGCATTTTAAATTATGCATGTTTACATTTTTATTTAAAGTTAGGTTTTTATGTATTTATGAAAAGCATATGATTTTTATACATTTTTCATTTATACCTAGAATTTTGTATTTATTTTTAAATATGTATTTTACACAATTTAATATTTTATCATTTAAATTTAGGATTTTACACATTTGACATATTTGGAAAATATCTGTTGTTTATTTTTGTCATTATACAGCTAAGTTTAATTTAATAATAAAATGGTAAAGCGATGCTGCATGTAGTGTGACACAGTACAGATGTTTCTGTCATTTTCAACCTGTTTTATCTTCCGTCTCAAGCCATTCTTGTAATTCCAGCAAAAAATCATTCAGTAAGATAACGTTACTTTTATGAATTAATAAATATGAACAACTGGCCACAACAATGTTACAATACAATGCATTGCAGAAATCCAAATATGTTGTGTCTAATTGTGTGCTGTTTGATGTTTAGGCATAAAACAACCCATACACATGTTACTGCATTCTGATAAAGTCACATTAAAAAGCTTACAATAACCAGATTGCAGTTATATTTGGTAAAAATCTCAGAGATTTGTTGTGGACCCAGTCAGAGTTCAGTCAGGAGTTCATTTGTCATTTTGTAGATGAATACATTTTAAAGTAGCTCTTCTTCCATCTTTGTTTATACAACAGAGGGACTCTGAGCGTCTGTCATGGTGTTATTTGCGGTTTGCCGTATCTCACATCTCCAGGGTGTTTTTTGCACAGCTCATGTTTTATAGCGGGTGAGATGGGCTCAGCTCCAAATCTCGATGATCGGCGGCGGCTCTCATGTGGTCTCCATGGTGAAGTTTCGCCTGTGACCCCGTCACGACCTCGCATGGCCCCAAACGCTCTGAAACCGTAGGGTGTGCTATTGAAGTTCATCCAGGACTGACATCATGCTTCTGGCTGTATCCTGCCCGACAAACCCCAGCCTCCCTCATCATCACCGGGGGCCAGCATTCTGGATGGGTTGTGAACATGAAAGACGTGGGCGGCTGGAGGACTTTTGCATTGCAGGTCCGCAGGTCTGGAAACACTACACATGCAGCAGAGTGGAAAATGAACTTCACCCACCAGACACAGAGACTGCTGAAGGAGCAGTTCCAAATGATTTATAAATGTGTGTATGTTTTATATATATATAAAATTCCAAGCTCGTTTCCACCATGGAACAAAAAAGGTCATTGCAATATACTTACTAATAATTCTGATTTTTGCAAGGTCATATAAAATGTGAATCTTTTTCCAAGTTTATGTCTCGCTATTTTGACTTTTTCCCCTCAGAATTTTTTTTACATATTGTAGTTTAGATTTTTTTCCCTCTAAAATCTGAGATTTCATCTCACAGTTTTGACATGTTTTCTTGAAATTCTGAGATTAAATCTGTAAATTGTCTGTGTGTGTGTGTGTGTGTGTGTGTGTGTGTGTGTGTGTGTGTGTGTGTGTGTGTGTGTGTGTGGTGTGTGTGTGTGTGTGTGTGTGTGTGTGTGTGTGTGTGTGTGTGTGTGTGTGTGTGTGTGTGTGTGGTGTGTGTGTGTGTGTGTGTGTGTGTGTGTGTGTGTGTGTGTGTGTGTGTGTGTGTGTGTGTGTGTGTGTGTGTGGTGTGTGTGTGTGTGTGTGTGTGTGTGTGTGTGTGTGTGTGTGTGTGTGTGTGTGTGTGTGTGTGTGTGTGTGTGTGTGTGTGTGTGTGTGTGTGTGTGTGTGTGTGTGTGTGTGTGTGGAGTTTACTTCTCGCAAATTGGACTTTTCTCGTAATTCTGAGTTTACATCTCACAGTTTTGACTTTGAACTTCTGAGTTTACATATACTTTTTGACATTTTCTTTTGAATTCTGAGTTTACATTTAGCAATTTTGACATTTTGTAATTCACTTCTTTTTAGAATTCTAAGTTTTGAATAAGCTTATAGTTTATATCTCACAATTCTGCTGTTTTTTTCCCATATTGCAAGAAAAACTAAGAATTGTGAGATAAAAAGTCACCTTTTAAAAAAAGTTTTTTATTCTATGACAGAAATTGGTGGGAATGATCCCTTTTTAAATTAGATGTGCGGTTACTTTGTTGTAATGCAACTCTGTAGTACTCAGAAATAACACCAAGCTTGTCGCAGTGCATTCTGGGATTGGTTTGTCTGTGGATGCATGTGGTGGTGCTGCTTTATACTTTGTCTAGGCCACGTCATTTTGCTGCCTACCGTTTGGAAACAGCCATTGCATCTGTTGCAAATGTAGTCTTGTTACGGTTTGGAATAGTTTGACATTGTCTGGTTTCTGAACTCTCAACCTCTGTTAAGTCACTCTAATCTCATCTGTGAAAATGTTTGTTTTCGTGACTGAGAAATGCTGTTGTGTGCAAATAAGCAGTGAATGATTGATTGCTGTCATTAGCACTTCTCCGGGGATTTCTCCACACCCACCGCTTATCTTCCTTAAAAACAGTGTCATATCCTGAAGGAATCTGATCTTTTCTTTCACAAATCCCCTGAACGCTGTTTCAGGTTGTTGAGTTGCTTTTTTTGGCGGTTTCATTTTGTTCTTTGGCTGTAAGTACATGTAGTCTGTCTTGTGTTATCTAGTGAGGACTTTTTCTTCAGTGTGCCCATGGTGATAAACCAGGTTCAGGTTTTTCCTGGAGGTTTTTGGATGTCGTTTCTGCAGATGTGTTCAATGATTTGAAAATATTCAATCATTTGATTATTACAGACACTGAGAGTCATTGATAATTTTTTTCGATCATAAATGTCAAAATATGTCCAATAGCAGCTTTTAAGACTAAGGCATTTTAGTAAACTGACTGTCCCACATCTAATTAGTTTGTTAACAAGAAGATTATGTGGAACATTAAATAAAGATGAATGTAAACACATCCCTGATGTGAGATTTTTTTTAATAAACAATAACAGATACAGTATTGGTATCTGTAGCAAAAATGTAAGTACTTATCTTGTTAAATCATTATTAATAAATATTTTTTTTTACTGTTGTTGTTGATGTAACTTTATTATATATTGGGGTGGGAAAATAGTTTTTATATTTTTTATTATTTTTCATATTGCAGTTCAAGTGTTAGTCACTTTGTTGTGTGTTTTTGTCTTTCTTTATTTAGTATAGTTTTTACTCATTTTATTTTATTTCATTTTTAGTTTCAACTATTTCAGTGCATCAGGCTAAACTAAATTAAGATAAGGAGTGTTACTTTGGCAGCTAGCTGACATAAAATAAGATCAAAGTTTATTTTATTTCAATAAAAGTTTGTTTTATCTAAGTTTTTTTTTTTAAAGTTAAAAAAATTATTGTATGGTTCTAGCTTAATTTTAGTTAAATACAATAACACTGGTTTGCTCACAGCATCATGCAAAAATCAATGTTTAGCAAAAATTCAGCCCATAATGGTGAAAAAATTGGTGAGACCAACAAGTAGTTGATAACGTATGTATTTTATATTTATGTATTTGGCATTTAGCACATTTATCCAAAGCAATTTTATTCACACTTTTTTTTTTTTTTCCCTGGGAATCAAGCCCATGACCTTGGCGTTGTTGTTTGAGAGACAGAAACTTGGTCGCATGATGCGTTTATTTTGAGCGCTTCTTTCGAAAGCTCACTGTACATTGAGCCAAAACACCAATAAAGGCTGTTTTTGCATATTCTGTGCATTCTGAATGTCAAATCATAGTTGATGGTGTGGAAATAGTGTGGTTTCTCAGTGTCTCCTCTAGGTCATGTACATGACTAGAAAAGCCAAGTGCGAGCATGAACAGCATGAAGAGTGTTACATCACCTCTGAGGCCTGTAAGCACTTTTATAAGAAAGTGTTTTTGAAAGGTGAATTGGTTACGGTTTAGTGTTGGATGCAGTGGCGGCTGGTGAAAATGTTTTGAGGTGGGGCTGTGGCACAGCAAAAAATGTCACAAACAATTCTTCACAATAAATCAAACTGTCAGGCTGATCTGGACCCAGCTCCTTTACCTTCAAAGTTCTCCTCTCAAACGGACATTGGAGTAGAGATTGTACAGAGTTAGGTTCGTGTCCGGAATTAATAACACCTGAGTCGTCATTGTCACGTAATTAAAAATTTGCGCAGACCACGAGACCAGCCTTGATTTTAGCTGCTTGGGGCGACAGAAAAATCGCCCATTTCAGTTAAGATTTGAGGACGCTGATTGGCTAAATTTTATGTCACATCTTGAATATATTTATATCTTGAATCAGGATTTGACTAAATTCTACAAAGACCCGATTTCTCGATCGCCCCTCAGCTGAAATTGAGACGTGCTGACAGGCAGAGAGGTCATATTGTGATGGTGAAAACATATATTTTTCACAGAAGATTTTCTAATATATCACATCATACAAATATACATTTAAATAATTTATATAATTATTATTTTGTGTGTGTGGTTCAGGGAGGGCGGCACCCTAGCGCCCTCTATTGGCCAGCCGCCACTGGTTGGATGATCGTTCTAGTCATTTTGCGAGTAATGACATTGTCATACAAGATGTAGATGAGTTTGATTCTTTATGGGAACAGATTTGGAGAAATGTAGCATTCTATCACTTGCTTATCAATGGATCGTCTGCAGTGAATGGGTGCCGTCAGAATGAGAGTTCAAACTGCTGATAAAACATCACAATAATCCACAAGTAATCCACACCACTCCAGTCTTGTCATCAGCCTTGCCTTGTGAAGCGAAAAACTGTGCTTTTAAGAAACATATACAGCATTTTTTCCAGCTAAAATATGAGTCCTCTATCCATAATATTGCTTCCTCCAGTGAAAAAAAGGAATCTTGTCTGAATCAAGAGAGAAATCTGCACAGATCATTCACTGTTTACAAGCCAAAACAGTCCAGAACAGCTCTAAACAAATATGTGGCTGGATTTTGATGTCAGAGAGAACAGCAGATGGACTTTTTCACTGGAGGAAGGGTTATGATGATCATGGTGTTATGGCCAGAAGCAACGGTTTGTTAACTGATGAGCTGGAGTGGTGTGGATTACTTGTGGATTATTGTGATATTTTTATCAGCTATTTGTCAGTTTGGACCCTCATTCTGACGGCACCCATTCACTTCAGTGGATTGGTGAGCAAGTGATGTGAGGCTAATGAGTACATTTTCAGCAAATTTTCATTTTTGAGTGAATTATACCTTAAATAGAAAATAGCAAGGGAAAAAAATCCTGTTTTCCGTGATTTTGTTTTATTTTTTTAAAAAAAAAGAGAGAATTAACGTCTATTACAGTAAAATCAATTTCGAGTGGTTAAGATGGCACTGTTTGTTGAGGCTAAAATTATGTGATGATTTCACTGACATGTCTTATTTTGGTTTTATGGCAAATCCGATTCAACTAAATTCATCCTCAAAGCCTGTGCATTCAGCCTAACATTAGTTGGTTGTGAAATATTAAATGTACCTCCCTGAAGCTTCATGGAACTTGTAGAGTGTTTTTGGTGAGACTTTTGCTTGTCTTTCCATTACAGACTGTCTCTGAAAATTGAACCAGGGAACAGCTCGCCACGCATGGCCACATCCAAAGAAGATCTTGCAGGTAAGACCGCCTGAATGTGAGGATTTCTACAGTTTACTTCTTATATATATGCATTTGGTTGCCAAAAGGGGTTTTGCCATATATATTTGTATTATTTTATTATTAATTATTAATTAATTAATTATTATTTTTTTTGGGGGGGGGGGGCATGAGGCCCAACTTGTGCTATTGTTCAAAAGCTTTTTTTAATGTTTTTGAAAGAAATCTATTTTTTTGCATTTATTTGATCAAAAATGCAGTAACGGTGAAATAATTATAATATGCTGATTTGCTGCTCAAGAAACCTTTCTGATTATCATCAGTGTTGAAAACAGTGTTGCTTCTTCACATGTTTGTGAAAACTGATACTTTTATTATTTTCAAGATTATTTGATGAATAGCTCTAAAAAAAAATATTGTATTTTTTGTAACATTATATCTGTCCTCACTGTCACTTGATCAATTGTTGTACCGTCTGAATGAGGTCACTGGCCCCTGGTGGTAGAGTTAATGAAGGGCTCTGAGGGACCCTGTCCTCTTTGACTCGTTGAAAGGTCAAAGGGAACTGAATGTGGACTGAGAAAACAAACAGCACATAAATGGCTCTGTACGGAGCCTTCATTATCTCAGCATTGCAAATCTACATCCCACCACCACATGCAGGCATCGCTCATTGAGCCCAGAACCCAGCGATGAACCGTAGTCATTGAGCAACAGCTGACTGGATGACCTCCTCAAGCTCCATCACCAGGCATCTGCTAATTTACCGTTTTAAAACTGGACAATTTCTGAACTATTCAGTGTAATTTTATGAAATTATGTTATACAATTAACCAGTGCTTGCATTTTTTACTTTTTGTTTGGTCATCACATTTCCTACAATCCAATGCCAGTAGCTAGAGTTTTGTTCCAGCTCATAAATCACTAGGCGCTGTTTCTTCTGCTCACCAAGGCTGCGTTTATTTAATCAAAAATACAGGAAAAACCAGTGTTGGGGAAAGTTACTTTTAAAAGTAATGACTACAATATTGCGTTACTCCCTAAAAAGTAACTAATTACGTTACTTAGTTACTTTTTATGGAAAGTAATGCGTTACATTACTTTTGCGTTACTTTCGCGTTACTTTTTAAATACTTTGAGCAGGGCTTGATTGTTTGTTATTTTAAATAATGAGCTTGATTGTTGTTTTAATAAGAAGTTCTATTTATAGCAAATATAAAAGCCTTTTCACACCAAAAAGTGTACAAAATAACCACAGGCTAAATTAAGTTTTTCTGAGAGTTTTCTAAATGAAGAGTAAATTCACGTAAATGCACAGCAGAACGCAGAAAAAGAAGGTAATTCAACACTCTGTACAGCAATAACTAAATTTGTGCTTATTTAGTATGGTTGAACTGATCATCAAAGATCAGCAGCAAACACATCGGTTAATAAAATGAGATTAGATATATTTGTGTGTTCAACATATTTTAATTATTGCAGGTTTGCGTCATATTCTGAGTTTGTATTTCTGAACTGTTTTAATTAATTTTGATGAATACTGAATAAGTGAATATAATTTGATAATTAGAGTGATAATTTTGATGAATACTGAATCAGTTTTTTGCGAGTGGGATGATTTAGTCTAGATTAGATCTACAGTAAGATCATGTTCACACGGCGCACTGTCATCAATAAATGGGGAAAAACTCAGATATTTCTGAAAAGTAATGCGTTATACTGAAAAAAGTTATTGAAAAAAGTAATATTATTACGTAACTCACGTTACTTGTAATGCGTTACCCACAACACTGTTAAAAACAGTAATATTGTGAAATATTATTAGCATTTTTAAAAAACGTGTTCTATTGTAATATATTTAACAAAAAAAATGTATTCCTGTGATCAAAGCTGATTTTTCAGCATCATTACTTTTTCAGGATTATTTGATGAATAGAAAGTTCAGAAGAACAGCATTTATCTGAAGTACAAACCTTTGTAACATTATACATGACTTTACTGTCACTTTTGATTAATTTAATGCGTCCTTGCTGAATAAAAGCATTAATTTATTCAAAAAAAATCTTTCCAACCCCTAACTTTTGAATGGTAGTGTATGAGAGCTCTGAGAAGGAGATGGTTTTATTGCATCTCTGATCTGAAATAATAAATTACTGATGGAGTTGGTAAGTTTGTTAAGCTCATCTGTTATGAATCATGGAATTGGTGTTTTAAATATATTCACTCACAATTGTGAGTGAAAAAAGAAAATAATAATCTGTAACATATAATTAATATGTTTACATATAAAATATATATATTTGCCTATATATGCTATTGTTATATTGGTGCATGCAAATTCAAGTGGTTAAATATTATTGAATATATTTGGCATCATCAAAAGGCCTAACACTATTCAGGATTTCTCAGCGCTACACTATATTCATTTATTTCTATCAGTCATTTTTATGGTTGAAATGCCTTCAATATATCCTGATGGGCATTGTGGGATATATTTCCTCAGAGCTTTAATAATTACATATCATTTAATGTTATATGTAAGGATTTAATTTACCATTAATTCACTACAGTTTGTAATAATTATGTTTATGATCATTTTACGCCTGATTTTTACTAGCCCAAATGTCCTTGTGTGTTTTGGCCCACAGGTCACATGAGCATATTTGTGCTGAAATTGAACAAACAATAGTCTATTAGCTTAATGGACTAGATCATTACATAATCATTAACTCCTCTAATTGTGGTACATTTGGTTTATTCACTGCCAAAAACAGTTATGAGCTTATTTTATGGCACATATAACTGTACATTTAAATGGTCTGAGAGACTTTCAGTGTCTTATGTGAATGTTAGCATGTAATGAGCATACATGTGTGGATTTCTAGTCCTCTTTGAACTGTTCGGAGTCGTAGATTGTAAATGCTGTATGTTACATGCTTGTATTGTAAAACGCTGCCTGGCTGTTGCCGACATGCCGAGCCGACAGCGGTTTTCCAGGAGAAATGTAAGTTCACTGTGAGTATCGTTTGTAAGCATTTCTCCTGAACTGTGTAACCAAATCAATAGGTTTCCATGTTCGTTAAAGTTGTTGTTTGTGGAGTTTCCAAGGCAGCCTCTCTTGCTATTTAATAGCATGTCTCTTCTCATTCCAAGGCCAGAAGTGAACATCTAGACCATTTGTAGTCAGAAAGTTTTTGATTGTTAAATAAAGACGTCAACATTTTTCCCCTATGAAGCATCATGCTTGTGGCCACGTCTCAGCCACACGGTTACATCACAGCGAGGACTGGGCGGACGAGGTCTTTCCGAGTCTCGGGGTGACTGGCTGTTATATAACCCATAGATGTATTTGTGAAGATGTCCAGTCGAGGAAATGAGATCTTGCCACGAAACTCAGGCCAGAAAACAGAGCAAAACATGGAACAGCCGTTCAGATGGTATATTTAGGACTATTTTCCACATTCAAGAATCATCGTAAAGTCATCGAAAGTATGAAATAACACAAACTGAAGTGTGATGTAGTGAGCAAAGAACGTTCAACCGATCAAAACTAATTTCCCAGTTGGCTAGATTCCAGCTCTGCTCATTCTGTGTATTCCTGGGATGTTTTTGAACGCTATTGAATTGTGAATGTACATATTCATTAGATTAGATTATTAATTGGACAAATAAATTCAAACATTACATATACGCATGGATGGATGGATGAATGGATGAATGGATGGATGGATGGATGGATGGATGAAAGAACAATGAATGGATGGATGGATGGATGAATTAATGAATGGATTGATGGATGATAGACTGTTGAAGAACAATATATGGATGGAGAGAATGATGAATGAATGGAAAAATAGAATGATGGGTGAATGGAACAATTAAACGATGGATGGATGGATGGATGGATGGATGGATGGATGGATGGATTATAGAATGGTAGATGACAGACCAATAGAACAATGGATGGATAATGCAACTAGATGAATAGAACGATGGCAGGATGGATGGACGATAGAATGATAAATAGAACAATAGAAGGATGGATGGATGATAGAACCATAGATGAATAGAATGATATAACGGTGGATGGATGGATGATAGAACCATAGATGAATAGAATGATATAACGGTGGATGGATGATAGAACCATAGATGAATAGAATGATATAACGGTGGATGGATGATAGAACCATAGATGAATAGAATGATATAACGGTGGATGGATGGATGATAGGCCGATGGATAGACAGACAGATATTGAAAAGAAAGAAGCCGTAAATGTGTTTCGATGGAAAGGTCCAGGCAGTGCGTGAACATACCTGTCAGATACATATAAAACCAGACAAACACATTCAGAAAACAGCCTCCTCCTAACAACTTTTTAAACGTTTTAGTGCTATACGTTTGAGTAACTTTAGTACTTTAATGTTAAAGCATGTTAAATGCTTTTTGGAACGATCCAGTACAAAAACAAGACCAATTGTCCTTTCAAAGTGAAGGTAAAATGAGAGGTCAAATTGCCTCCAGTGCCAGCAGTGCTTCTAATCACCTAATAACTAGGTGATTAGTAAAGGGACAACATGAGTGAAAATGTACGTCTTGCCAGTAGAACCTGCATAATATCTCTGCAAACCCGCCAGTAATGGCAGTTCTGGAAGTGATGCAGTCGCTCTGTAGTTTCCCTGAGTGCCGCCAGCTTTCCTTCTGGTGCTTACAAATCTTTATTTTTGCTACATTTTATTTCAAAGCAGCAAATTATGGATGATAGATGAAATCAGGACATGATTCAGGTTGGATTTGATCCTGGGTGTCCCAAAACAGCACCACAGCTCAATGTCTGGAGCATGTTTTCTACTGTACCTGCAAGGAATTGTGGTAAATGGAGTTTGATTTTTTTAGTGATCGATCGATGTATCGCCAAAGCAGATATATCAGCCAATTTTGTGTTTCTTTCTTTCTTTCTTTCTTTCTTTCTTTCTTTCTTTCTTTCTTTCTTTCTTTTTCTTTCTTTCTTTCTTTCTTTCTTTCTTTCTTTCTTTCTTTCTTTTTCTTTCTTTCTTTCTTTCTTTCTTTCTTTCTTTTTCTTTCTTTCTTTCTTTCTTTCTTTCTTTCTTTCTTTCTTTCTTTCTTTCTTTCTTTCTTTCTTTTATCTTGAAGCTTTGAGAGCCTCACAAGCAAGAAGCTGCTGTCTTAAGTGTAAATGTGTAAATCTGTCATTTATTTTACACATACTTTCTATCAAGGTCAATTTTTTGTAATTGATACATTTTCACATATTTTATTATTTAATATTTTCAAATGTTTTAGTAAATATTGTGTATTTACAGTAGTAAAAATATGTAATTAATTGCTGTATTTATGTTTATAGGCTGATATACAGTATATATACATACACACACATATATGTGTGTGCAGGCACGTGTACACATAGACATAAAAGAGGGCTTGAGCACCTGCCCTTTTTCTTCCTCGAGAGAAAGTGCCCTTTTTTCTGGGGAGTTTTTATTTATCTTTATAAATTAATATATGTATATATGTGTGCATGTGTGTATCTGTTTGCGCACAGCTTTCCCTGTCAAACAAATAAAAAAAATCTAAATATCAGGTCAGGTCAGGAAATGAGACTGTCGAGTTCCGATGCCTTTCTCCCCTCCGCGTCTCAGCGCAGGCGCGCGCACTCGCGCAGCACAGCAGTGTAGCACACATTGATCGGCACATGCACCTCACAGACAGGCAGAGAACCGCAGACGTGAAGCCCTCCCTCCCTCTCCAGTTGTGTTTGTCTTGGTGTGGAGGTGAGTGGTGATAAACAAAAGACTAAACTACATGTGCCTCGAATTTACAGCTAACTATCCAAAAGACAGACTGCCTCATGACCCATGAGAGCGCTACCATGTAAGCATGGGCGATTCTCTGATATTTTTAATGAGGTGGCACAGGTGGGACCAAGATCCTGTTGGAGGGGGGCCCATGGGAAAAGTCATGTGCCCCAACACAAGTGGCATGACATAAAAAGGGCACTGCTCAAGTGCCTGGACAACTCATCTCTCGTTTTATAAATACACTGAACAGACAATACTTGTTCTAAACTTCTTTCATTGTCCAAACAGACGTGTGCGTGTGTGTGTGTGTGTGTGTGTGTGTGTGTGTGTGTGTAGTGAACTTTTTGTAAAAACTGCTCATGTTCTGTTGCTGCAGATAGATGTCTGCTGGTGTGGTCCTCACTGGCCCTCTCTGGCTGGCACTGACCTGTGAAAATATATATTTTTAATGATTGCTGGCCTACTTGCCCCTGCCTGGTGAATAATTTTTTTTAATGATTTCAAATATCAGTATTCAAAGTTTTATGTTTGAAATATCAAAACCGTATTTCTGCATTTGTAACTGCAGGTTAAATGCATTCGTTCCCTGCATTAAAACAGTGTGTAAATGCATCTAAATGCCACTTCTAATGCAGCTTCTGTGTTTTCTCTGCAGTGCAAAGATACATTTTGTCAATACTGATTTAATTTGCTTGGTAACAGCTTAAATTACTTATTCTAATTGACTGATTCAATTTAAGAATTTGACTGAAAATATGATGCACACTCATGCAGGGCTTTATAAAGGTAAAAATTCCCATGAAAGGTAAAAAATCAATTTAAGCTTATTGGAAAAGATGAATTACTATCACTGCTGTGAACTGATCACCGCAGAATATCAAAAACTTTAGGAGTCAGCTGTGTAATTTGTGTGTGATTAAAAAAGTTGAGATCAATTATTTAATTTTTGTAATTAGAAACAGTTCCAAAGAGACTTTGTTTATAATCTCTTATTTTTAATTACTATATAATTCATGTTGTGCTTAACTATGTTTATTGCATTAAAGACACTAAAGTAACTCCATACCACAGAAAACATGTTTACATTTAATTACATTTTACATCTAATCGCTGTTACTACTTTTAAAGGTCCATGTTCTAATTCCTCGTCCCTCCAGAAACACCTGTATCGAATCAAATCTCTCCCCATCATGCCGTTTTCATTGTCAGATGGAATATTCACTCCGAATGTGGCCTTCGTTTCATGAGCTGGTAGTCAGACTCATTAATGAAGCTTTTAACAAGAACCAGGTGAAGATCATTTCCTAAACATCCCACTGTGGCATTCAGGTATTTACATATGAGAAACACGGTGTAAAGCGTCGTCTGACCCAGACTGGAAGAGAGCGATCACGGGTTAAGGTTCCAGTCGCTCCATTAAACGTGTCTTCTGGTGTGTAAGTGTCTCAGCGTGCTGTCCTATATTGTTTCCATTTTCCTATGATGCCTTCAAGGTGTTTTTGCCCACTCTGGAAAACTCTGTTAAGAGCTGTTGAATCTGAGACGAATATGATCGCCTGTTTTGATGGGTTTGTGATGAGATGATGAAGTTTAGAGGGATAGCTCACGCTAATGTGATTTGACTTTCTCTCTTATGTCAAACACACACAAAAAGAAATTGGTAGAAAGTCATTATTTGGAGCAATATGAGGGTGAGATATCCTGGCAGTGATTGTATGTAAATGTAAAATGTAAATAAATGAATAGAAATGACAAAACATAACATTTCTTTTATAAAATATAAAATAAAAGCGAATTTAAATATTAATACATAAATACTATAATGATAACATAATACAATATAATATTAAAATATACAAAACAATATGAAAATAACACTGGTCACATGTAACCGTAAAACAGAAATAAAAGAAAAAATAATGAAAGCTAAATATTAATAAAACAAAAACTAATAAAAAGGACAAAAGCACATATCAAAATTACTTCTGCTAAAATTAAAGCAGAAAATGTAAAAAATTAAATCGAATTAAAAATATGAATAAATACTATAATAGGATATAAATGATACAAAAAAACTGGTGTCATTTAAATGTGGAACTTAAATAATTACATTAAATGAAAGCTAAATAGAAATAAAAAATATATTTTAAAAAGTACACTGAAATTTAAGTATAAACAGAAAATATAAAAATAAAAGCAAATTCTAAATATTAATAATATTATAATATCTAAACAATCCAAGAATACTGGTTCACTAATGCCTCTAAAGTTCTGGAGCAACTTTCGTCGAGCAGTAGAAGAAAAGCACGCGAGCGAGCGAGGCCTCAGAAAGCATGTGAATCTGCATCACTGACGGGAACATGTGGATGCCGTTTCTCTGGGGATCCTCTCTGTTTTCCTCTCTCAGGACTGAATAATCATCGTCTCCCTCAAGAGGACTAGAGAATGTTAACATTTGTGTTGCGGCTGTGATTGCTAAAGCAGATGCTCCGCTGACAGAGCCTCCACATGTTTTCTGTCTTTATGTTTCATCGAGTGTGATGCTGAGAACAATCAGGCATGTTCAGAGCAAACCTCATTCTGCTTTTCTCTCTTTGTCCCTTTCTTCCAGGTCCGTCTGAGTTGTCTTTATCGGTCAGGTATAGTCGACGGCCCACCTGTCCGGATGCCACCGTGGGGGTTCATATTCCCACCCCGCCGCCCTCACGCCACAGGAAGAGCCACAGCCTTGGAAACGCGTCAGTTTTGTCTCTTCATACGTATACACACACTTACATACTGTATTTAGATCAGAAAGTTTAGGGTCAATATGATTTTTTGAAAGAAATTAAATTAATACTTTTATTCAGTAAGGATGGATTAAATTGATCAAAAGTGACCGTAAAGCCATTTGTTACAAAATATTTATATTTTTAAATAAACGCTGTTTTCTTAACTTGATATTCATCAAATCATACTGAATCATCCCTCAGTTTCAAAATAAATAAATATAATGTAATTAAAGTCATGCACTTAGAAGTACAGAGGCCCGGCTTTCTGGAATATTTAAAAGCATAAATGTGAAGATTTATTATTATTTAAACAAATATTTTAGGTGGGACTACTTTACTACCAATGTTATTTTAATATCACTGAGATACTATACAAAAATATTAGATTTGTTTTATCCTTACATTTTCCATTTTAATTTTGACCTTTTAGTAATTGTTGTTTTTATTATTTTTTGGTAGCTTTGATGTATTTTTTTTTTATTATATATAACCTCTATAGTTTTTTAGTCCCTATAGGCCACTATATAAACCTCTTTAGATGTTTTCCCCCAAATTTTTTGTTAGTTTTAGTAGTTATTTAATTTTTTGTTATTTTGTTAATGTTGTTAAAATTGTATTTAATTCCACTTAACATATTTTTTTTAAGTAACAAAGTTGATAATATTCAGAAATGTTTCTTGGGCAGCAAATCATCATATTAGAATGATTTCTGAAGATCATGTGACACTGAAGACTGGAGTAATGATGCTGAAAATACAGCTTTGATCACAGAAATAAATTAGATTTTAACAAGTTCAAATAGAAAACAGTGGTTTTAAATTTTAGTAATAATTGACAATATTACTATTTTTACTGCATTTTTAATCAAACAAATGCAGCCTTGGTAAGCAGAAGAGACGTCTTTCAAAAACATGAAAAAAAAATGACCAACCCCAAACTTGAACGGTAGTGTAACTGCATACTAAACATTAAATCTGCAGCACTTTTGCATTTAGTTTGTCAAACGTACTTCTCTGGAAACCTTCAGTGTTACACAATCTCATGACCATGATGTTTTCTGACTCTCTCTCTCTCTCTCTCTCTCTCTCTCTCTCTCTCTCTCTCTCTCTCTCTCTCTCTCTCTCTCTCTCTCTCTCTCTCTCTCTCTCTCTCTCTCACACACAGTATGATGTGGCATTTCGGTGTGGTGGAGAGTAAAAGTGCAACGTTCCCCATAGAGAAACCACGTCACCTACTGGACGACAGCTTCCTGGAGTCCCAGAGTCCAGCGAGGAACAACCCACACATCAACGGCATCTCTAGAGGTATCAGAATGAGCCTGCACATTGTATTTAAGGAATGTGCCTGGTTTAATGCATCTCAAGCATTTGTGGCATAATGTTAATTACAACAGAAAAACATTTTGAATCAGCCCTCAGTATAAAATGAAAAAAAGCATAAAAATGTGGTTAAATAATGCACTTGTAAGCAAACAAATCTAACATTCTGGATTATTTAAAAAATATGTATATAAAGCTGTATATATATATATATATACACACACACTCACTGGCCACTTTATTAGGTACTAGAGCTGCAGCTAACGATTATTTTTATTGTCGACTAATCTATCGATTATTTTTCGATTAGTCGACTAATCTATAAATTATTTTTCAATTAATCTATTTATTATTTTATCATCGGTTGATTCATTCTTCAGTTAAACTATCAATAAATAATAATAACAGTAAATTCTGCTATTAATCTTTTATTTTATTCAAACCTTTTCTCATAATTAATACTTACAAAAATAAACAACAACAAAGAAAGAAGGAAAGAAAGAAAGAAAGAAAGAAAGAAAGGAAAGAAACAAAATAACAATAAATAAAGAAATATAATAACAAGAAAAGAGAGAAAAAGAAATAACAACAATAAATAATTAATAAAAATTAAATCGAAAGAAAGAAAATAACAATAAATAACTAAAAAGAAAGAAAGAAAGAAAGAGAATTACAGAGCAGTGATACAGTCAATAGAAATGCAGATTATGGTGCATTCTCAGTTCTGTTTGGGACAGACAGCAGTTACAGTTGAAATGTTTTATTTATTCAGTAGATTAAAACATCTGCTTGAATACATATCTGTATATGAATGAACAGCTGAAGTCACAACCGCGTTCAGGACACGAGAGCGACAGAATCAAAAATGGCGTCATAACACCGGGAAGTTTTATCACAGCTGACAGCCGTTTTTAAATATACGATCCCAGTCGAGGCTTGTCCTATCCATCACACAGTTAAACAACTAACAATGACTTTAAATGCTCTGTTAGCGAGTGCAGAGAGCGCGTTTGGTGCACGCGTCTTGCGCACACACACACACACCGCACTGACGGCAGCTCCGGTTTAAGATGAACACGAATCATTTCTCCTTCTCCGTCGCTGTGAGTGCATTAAACCCGTCATGATTATATCGGCAACTCGATGTCCCGTTCTGTTCCGTTCATTCAGCGCAGCTTTGAATGCGGTTGTGAATCCTGACAATGTAAAGGCGTCAGTGCGGCTATATGCGGTTCTGACGGTCGTATAGTAATAGAATGCTCTATGAACTCTATGAAGTGAAGTGTTGCCATACTAGCCTTTACCTTCTGCTCTAGAGTCTTGTTTGTGTTAAACATGGCAGAAAAACTGTCTTAAGTAGGGATAACTGCAGGCTCGCGCAATGGGCGTGGCTAAAGGTGTGATGCGTCGACGCACTAAATGCTAATCAACGTATTTTTATAATCAACGTAATCGATGACGTCGACGAATCGCTGCACCCCTATTAGGTACACATTGCTAGTACAGGGTTGGACCCCCTTTTGCCTTCAGAACTGCCTTAATTCTTCGTGGCATAGATTCAACAAGGTGTTGGAAACATTCCTCAGAGATTTTGGTCATATTGATATGATAGCATCACACAGTTGCTGCAGATTTGTCGGCTGCACATCCATGATGTGAATCTCCCGTTCCACCACATCCCAAAGGTGCTCTATTGGATTGAGATCTGGTGACTGTGGAGGCCATTTGAGTAAAGTGAACTCATTGTCATGTTCAAGAAACCAGTCTGAGATGATTTGAGCTTTGTGACATGGTGCATTATCCTGCTGGAAGTACATCAGAAGATGGTACACTGTAGTCATAAAGGGATGGACATGGTCAGCAACAATACTCAGGTAGACTGTGGTGTTTTAAACGATGCTCAATTGGTACTAAGAGGCCCAAAGTGTGCCAAGAAAATATCCCCCACACCATTACACCACCAGCACCACCACCTGAACCGTTGAGACAAGGCAGGATGGATCCATGCTTTCATGTTCTTTACGCCAAATTCTGACCCTACCATCTGAATGTCTGCAGCAGAAATCAAGACTCATCAGACCAGGCAACGTTTTTCAATCTTCTATTGTCAGTTTTGGTTGATCCTGTGTGAATTGTATCCTCCGTGTCCTGTTCTTAGCTGACAGGAGCGGCACCCGGTGTGGTCTTCTGCTGCTGGAGCCCATCTGCTTCAGGGTTCGACGTGTTGTGTGTTCAGAGATGGTATTCTGCATACCTTGGTTGTAACGAGTGGTTATTTGAGTTACTGTTGTCCTTTCTATCATCTCTAACCAGTCTGTCCATTCTCCTCTGACCTCTGACATCAACAAGGCATTTTCATCCACACAACTGCCGCTCACTGGATATTTTCTCTTTTTCAGACCATTCTCTGTAAACCCTAGAGATGGTTGTGCGTGAAAATCCCAGTAGATCAGCAGTTTCTGAAATACTCAGACCAGCCCGTCTGCACCAACAACCATTCCACGTTCAAAGTCACTTAAATCCCTTTCTTCCCCATTCTGATGCTCGGTTTGAACTTCAGCAAGTCGTCTTCACCACATCTAGATGCCTAAATGCATTGAGTTGCTGCCTTGTGATTGGCTGATTAGCAATTTATGTTGCCAAGCAATTGAACAGGTGTACCTAATAAAGAGGCCGGTGAGTGTGTGTGTGTGTGTATATATATATATATATATATATATACACACACACATATATATCGTTTAAGATTGCTTAATATATCCAACTTAATATAGAGAGCTGTAAGATGCAGTTTACATTTTTGCAACAATATAAACAGTCGCACAGCCAACATTTGCCATATAATGAAAAATGTATTATTTTACACAACTTTACAACATAAATGCATTTAAAGTCAGTAATTTAATATAAATATAAAGAGGATTCAGTAAAACCCTCTTTGAAATTTAATCTGTAAAGTATCTAAATACTCACTTTTCAGGTGGGACTACGTGTACTAGTTTGGATGATCTGGTTCTCTATTTCTGATGTAATTCGCAAGGACAGATTTATGATATCATTGCATGCATTGTGCAAAAGGAACAGAACACCATTATATCGCCATGGCAACAGAGTTGAAAGACTAAATATAACTTTACAAAGAGAAAATCAGTAAGATAATTTACCACACAGATCCCATGCAAACTCATGCAAGTCTGGTGGCTTCAGTTTCTCAATGCCTGACATTGTGTACTTCCATAGTAAAAGTGCATTATTGTATCTGCAGGAAGTCAAAATGATGTGATATTAACATTATTCCACAGCTAATTTTGTATTGTACCCAGAATATATTTCTGATCCTGCGTGAATTATTGGTCCGTAAAATGTGTCACTTCACAACACCTATGTGGATTATTAAAATAACCTTATAATACAAATAATGTCTTCTGTGTTTTAAATAGTTCTGTAGCCCCAATACAGTCTTTGAGCTCCTTTTGTACCTTCTTGTTTCATTATCACTGTCAGTGATGAGAGAACATTAGATTTGTGCTCCGATGGAAACGGTTGTGAGGTTTGTGTGATTTGTGTTTTCTCAGGCAGCAGTCAGAATTCGTTCCGTGAGGATCTCTCTCCGGGGCTCGAGAGGTGAGACTCTGTCTATTTTGTCGTGTTTTTGTGTCTAAACATCATCTACTAATAAGAGCAGCTTTTTTATTTCATTATTTGACCGGTTTCATATTAAAATAATGTCACATTAGTTAACGTTAATTAATGCATTAAAGGTGGGGTATGTAATTAAAAAAATGGGCCGAGCACCAAAACAAACTTGTAGCCAATCAGCAGTAAGGGGCGTGTCTACTCATGATGTGGAGGAGAGAGCGTTCAGTGAACAGCCGAGCCAAGCGACAAAAGATAGAGATGGCGGATAAAAAACAAAAGCGGAAAACATCTGCAGAACGATAAGGCAAGAAGTAGGACCCGTGTAAATATCAAATCAGCTTTCCAGCGCTGGAGAGAACTCAAGGAGCGGAAGGTCTGCGATCGGACGCCGAGGTTGCTTTGTTTCTTCTCGATAGGTGAGTAACACCGTGTCTACACCAGACGCGCCACAACAGCTAATGTCTGCCTGGACATGATAAAGCGACCGTTGAAAATCATTTGAAATTTGTGTCAGCTCGTCATAAATAGAATGCGGCAGCGGTTTTCAGTTTTTCAGTTTGTTGACAGTATCACTGATTATAATGACTTCTATAGTATTTTGTGTAGACACATTGGTTTTGCTTTGTTTCACAGAACTAATCGTTGCCTGGGTTGCGTAGGCTATGTATGTGTGGGGTGGAGCTATCAAAATAGGGGCGAGACCCTTTTGGGGTAGGGGCGTGTTTGTGTTGGTGATTTCAAATATCAACATTGGCTTCCAGAAATCGCTTACCACACCTTTAACTAACTTAAGCATTACATTGTTAAAGTACTTAATACTTGATAACGTTAATGAAAATACAACTGTTCATCGTTTGCTCTGGCCCATTAAATAATAGTTATAGGAAGAACTTTTGATTTATTAATAATGTATTAGTAAATGTTGATATTAGCATTAACTGAGATACATGCTTTAGATGTAAAACATTTGTTTTTTCATTTTTCCTAGCTCAACAGTATCTGTTGTTTTTGTTGTTCATTTATTGTTTCCAGCTATAAATGTATATAAATGTTTTACATCTATATATGTCCATTCCACAGGAAAACGCTTTGATATACATACAAATATCAAAACACAACTACTGAAACAAAAAGTGGTCTCTGAACAGCCAAGATTTAAAGAGATAGTTCACCTGAAAATGAAAAGTAATTTATTCACGCTCATGTCGTTCCAAAACTGTATGACATCCTTTCTTCTATGAGACACAAAAGCATCATGAAAACATCATAACAGTGATTGATACAACTTTTGCATTAGTCTTCAGTCTTTCATAAGAATTCACAAGACTTGGGTTTAGTGCACAAGTCGTATGAACTGTGAAATTATGCTTTTTGGAAGTTGAAAGTCATCACTGTGCTTTGTTTTAATTTCATAGAAAAGAGAAGGTGAGTAAATGGATGACAGAATTTTCATTATGTGAACTATCCCTTTAACATCTGCACAGATTCAAACATGTTATTCAGTTTTCATTCAATACTGTCAGAAAGAGTCCGTGTATCTTCTCAAAAAATATTTAGGCCTGAATTTATGTATTTGAATTGCATATGAATTTCCATCTGTTCCCTTTCAAGTTTTAACATAATTAAACAAATGAACGTGATGCATATTTGTCAGCCATACATTAGTTCTGTACAAACAAACTGAAAGTTTTAAATTCACAATAACCAGGTTTATATATGTATCATCAATAAATCCAATTTGTTTAAGTTTCATAAATTTAACTGTGAACACAATTAACAGATGTGTTTGAAAGCTTGTTTCCGCCACGGGATTAAAAAAAGTAATTGCAACTTTTTACCTCAAATTTCAAATTTTTCTTGCATTTCTGAGATAAAAAGTAGAATTGTGAAATATAAACTAGCAAATGCAAGAAAAAAAGTCATAAATGTGAGACAAAATGTCACAATTACCTTTTTATCTTTTATTCCATGGTGAAAAAAAAATGAATTGTAAAATGTAAGCTCAGAATCACAAGATATAAACTAGGATTTGTGAGAATAAAGTCCAAAATCATAGTTTATATTTCGCAATTCTGAGTTTTTATCTGGCCATTCTGTTCTGTTTTTTCACAGAACTGTAAAAAAAAAAAAATATTACAAGATGTAAACTCGAAAAAGTCAATTTTTTGGATAAAAAGTTGCAATTACCTTTTTATTGTTATTCTGTGGCAGAAATGAGATTCCATAGATTTATACTAAAATGTGTGCTAATTCTAAGCAATTTGAATACATGTATTTTGAAATGATGATTTAAATATAATAAAAAGATACATACCGTATAGTTAATAATAATCTAAGCCAGTGGTTCACAAACTGGGGTACGTGAGGTGTACGGAGGGGGTACGCGAACAAAATACTGAATTTTGGCAGTCATTTAATTCTACCCCAACTTAAAGTAACATTAAAACCGAGCGTTTGTTTCTTACAAGCAAAATTCAATTTCTAGCATAAAAACAGGAAAATGGGAGTGCCGTTAAACAGTCAAATAACATCAAACTACCTCATCTTTTGCGGTCAGAACTGACTGCATCCACACAAGCAGCGAGCGTATAATAGGATGCTCGTTAAATATGCTGCTTTAGCAAATCGCGCTGTTGTTCGTTGTATCTTTAAAGTAAATTTGTAGCACTTAATAGCATGAAGAACAAATAGCCTATTGATGGTCTGTGCATTGAGATCGATTTAAGAAACCCTCGTTGATACAAAAACACCCTGTGCCAGTTATTGTTTCATGTTCAAAATACGAGCAAGAATGCAATTTTCCCTGAATATCCAAACGATTGCAAATGTGACATTGATTTTAAATGACAGTTCAACAAAAAAAGGTCATATTAAGTTAACATTTTAAATGTAACCTACATTTTAAAAACAATATTGTCAAAGTTGTTTGTTATATTTTACAATGAAATAATAACAGTTCCAATGAAATCCGCAACAGAACTGGTGAGTGTCTCCAAGCAACAGCGGTGTTTCGTTAGTGAAGTAATCTACAGCTTTGAACGACTCGGAGAGTCAGTGATTAATAATCCATTCATAACTACAGCCTTTTGCTTCCTTACTGAAGGAATGAACGACGTGACGCCTCGCTCATTAATACGGTGACTTACCTCCACCTACTGGCGATTTTTGTTTTAAATCTACAAGTATCACTTCGTTTTGCCATCATTTATTGCTTTATTTATTGTAATACACTTAATGGAATGGTAAGAATATGACATAAAACATGACATGCAATCTATTATCCAAGAAAAACATTGCCTAAAGGTAAAAAATGCACCTGTTAATCAATTTAAGGTGGCAAATATTGTCCCTTAATGGCAAAGGTGTGACTTCGGTCTAAGTGGGGGTACTCAGAAGATTGTTAAATGCCCCAGGGGTACGTCACTGCAAAAAGTTTGAGAACCACTGATCTAAGCAATTTTTGTATTATTTTATTTACTTATTTTTTTTTTTGAGTGCAGAACTCCCACCTGTTTGTGTATGACTGGCAAATAACACATTAAGTTCATTAGTTTGCTTATGTTAAAACTGTGTAATCCAGTTTAGACCATTTAGAGATCAGTAGTATCAGTGTGGGTTGAACTCATTGTGGCGACTGTGCAAACAGGGGCCACATGTACGCGACTCTGGGCCCTAACTGGAGGGTTCCTCTCCGCAGCTCCCCCAGTGGCCGCAGCCATGCCCACAGGTACAAACCCCTGCCTGGGTCAAAGGTCACCTCCTCCATTCCTCTGGGGCATCGGGTTCACCTGTCTTGGCATGCAGCGTCTCCTTTTTAACATTCCAGTTTCCCTCTCTTTTCTGGTTTAGTCTGAAGACTGTCATGTCTGTCATCAGTTCTCTCTTTATCCAGCTGTCAGATTGTCATCATCTCAGGATGGTTATAGAACTGTATTTATCCACTTTATTTTTCAACACGGAAGTAAGCCGTTTTCTGTGAATGTGTGAGACTTCCGGTTCATTGGGCGCTGTAGGGAAATAACGAGAAGAATAACAACGTGCAGTAAATGGTAAAACTGTTTGCTCTACAAACCAGTGAGTTCATAGTTAAGATAATACATTAAAATAACATAAGACACACCAGTTTGCAATATCAAGCAGCAAAACGAGCGGTTTTCTACAGCTAAAAATAGCTGGACGCGAATGACACCGGAAGCCAGACACATTCCATTTACAAATGGCTGCGACCGCTCTTACAGGAAAAATAAGGTGGATAGAAGAGAAAAGCTGTGGTCCAAAACCTAACCTGTGGACTCGCGGTCCACTGTTCTGTCTACCTAGACCGCTTCCGTCTGATGCTGCATCCTAACTAGTGTGACACTGTACATGAACAGCGCTCAAATAGAGCTCCTCACATTTACGTTCACATTCAGTCATTTAGCAGAGGGGGTTTCAAACTGGGGTCTGCAGCAAAGTTTCATGAAAAACAGCATAACATGTCAAACATAATTCAATCGTTCAAAATTACCATTAAATAAAGAAACTATTTAAATAAATAGTAAAACAATTATGATAAAAACATACATTAAAGTGAAAATAATTAAACTAACAAGTTGATTTAAATAAATAAATAATACAAATAAATGTAAATAAAAAATTAATTAGGTGAAAATATTTTTTTTGATTAAAATATATAAATTAATTAAGATTAAAGTAAATAATAATAATTAGGTTAAAATAAAGAGTAGATTACATAAGTGAATTAAATGATTTTGTAAATTAGAATATTTTTTTTTACAAATATATACATTTAAATAAATAATACCTCTAAACAGTAGAATGATATAGTGAATAGAAAGAAAAGTATTATATTGTAATATAATCTAAATATTTTCCACAAAAATACACATTTATAATATAAAATTTTCACATTATAATTTTGGTCTATATATATGAAATATAGCTGCCTTTTAAATTTTGGACAGGTCATATTTGGTAGTCTGTGGCATTTGAAAGATTGAAAAACCTTGTATTATCAGACACGTTCATTCAAAGCAAAGTCAAGTTTCTAGAAAGAAATGCAAGTGAGGAGACTCGACTCAATAGAGTGCTACAGTGATTGTATAAGCTGGTTGATTTGTAGTCATTCATAATAATTAAAACCAATATATTTTCATACACTGTACAATATATCCAGATATATGCAAATATATAAGTAGTTTGAGAGTGTAGGGAGATGGGTAGTGCAAGTCTTCAGTGGAAATTCAGATACTAACTGGGATTATATAAATAAAATGCATAAATGTAAATGTTAAAATCAAATATTGTGTAAAATAGCCCCCCCCCTTTTGTGTTAAATTAATTTAAAACTTGAGAAATTCAACCAAAATAGAGTCTCTTGGAAGGCTGCATATGTATCCTGTTTATCTTTTGAAACAATCTTTACATTGAGAGTGTGCGTATGAAAATGCATCCTACAAAGGTAGCTCACTAGGTTTTGAAACGGAGCCGATTCCTTTCTGTCCTGCATCAGCGCTCTCTTTCCTCTCTCACACTCATTTCACCTCAGCCTGAGCTCTCCAGCAGCTCCATCACATCCTCACATCAGATATGAGCTGGAACGTCTGCAGCAGCACACACACACACACACACACACACGGGTTGCTTGTTGTTGTGAAGGTTTTGAGTTAATGTGATTCCCTCTGTGCAGTCCATCAGTAGCAGAGTCCAGTCTGGCTCATGGAGAGTCGGGTGGAGTCACGATGGAGGGGCCGCTGAAGAGGAAAACCCTGCTGAAGGAGGGCAGGAAACCCAAGGTGAACAGGAATGGAACAAAAATTTGTTTAAAAAAATGTTTAAATATTTTCCGCATTTGCAATATTCAGTATATAAAGATAATTATGCATTTGCTTTGAAATTGTGCTTACATGACATTTATGCCTCCATAAACTACTTATGGCCAAAGATGGCAGCATGCAGATCACATATTTTTAAGAGGTTAATGCAACTGCCTTCAACATTCCATACGTCATACATTATATCACATCCAAAATAAAAGTTTTTGTTTACATAATATATGTGTGTGGACTGTTAATATTTATTATGTATAATTAACTACACACATATATTTATATAAAAAAATATTTATATATAATATCAATTATATGAATAAATTTATGGACATCTTTTCAAAATATATCCATAATATACACAGTATACACATATTATGTAAACAAAAACTTAAATTTTTGGTTGCAATTAATCATGATTAATCATTTTAAAGCACTAATATATATATATATAAGTGCTGTCAAAGTTAACGAGTTAATAACGCGTTAAAGCAAATTCCTTTTAACGGCACTAATTTTATTAACTCAATTAACTTTATTATTTAAATTAACTTTTAATGCAGTGCGTATTTTCTGTTTGACCGTGGCCCAACCCATAGTTGGAGAAATGGAGATGCACATGTTGCCAACTTAGCAACAGTGCAGACCCCTTTAGCAATCTCTCTCTCTCTCTCCGCGTCTTCTCAAGAGATACACATCTCTCTCTCTCTCCGCGTCAGTTTTTGTTCAGCACGCGCACACACATCTCTCTCTCTCTCTCATCTGCTCAGTTTCTGTTCAGCACGCGCAAACACAGCTCTCTCTCTCTCCGCGTCTGCTCAGTTTTTGTTACACACATCTCTCTCTCTCTCTCCGCGTCTGCTCAGCATACACACATCTCTCTTTCTGTTTTCTATTCAGCAGCTCTCTCTCTCCTCCGCGCGCTCAGTTTTTGTTCACACGCGCACACACATCTCTCTCTCTCTCTCTCTCAGCACGCGCATCTCTCTCTCTCTCGCTCTGCTCAGTTTCTCAGCACGCGCATCACTTCTCTCTCTATCCCGTCTGCTCAGCAGCACGCGCACACACATCTCTCTCTCTCTCCGCGTCTGCTCAGTTTCTGTTCAGCACGCGCATACACATATCTCTCTCTCTCCGC
Organism: Ptychobarbus kaznakovi; assembly: GCA_027422405.1. NCBI lineage: Eukaryota > Metazoa > Chordata > Actinopteri > Cypriniformes > Cyprinidae > Ptychobarbus > Ptychobarbus kaznakovi. Next base: position 9,161,781 of record CM049797.1, read on the forward strand.
GTCTGCTCAGTTTCTGTTCAGCACGCGCATACACATCTCTCTCTCTCTCCGCGTCTGCTCAGTTTCTGTTCAGTACGCGCATACACACTATCTCTCTCTCTGCCATAAACATCTCTCTCTCTCCGCGTCTGCTCAGTTTCTGTTCAGATACACACATCTCTCTCTCTCTCCCGCGCGCACACACATCTCTCTCTCTCGCGTCTGCTCTCTCTCTCCATCTCTCTCTCTCTCCGCGTCTGCTCAGTTTCTGCATACACATCTCTCTCTCTCTCTACATCTTCAGCACGCGCATACACATCTCTCTCTCTCTCCGCGTCTGCTCAGAACGCGCACACACTCTCTCTCTCTCTCTCTGCATTTCTGTTCAGCTCACACACATCTCTCTCTCTCTCCGCGTGCATCAGCACACACATCTCTCTCTCTCCGCGTCTGCTCAGTTTTTGCATACACATCTCTCTTCAGCAGTTTCTGTTCACGCGCATAAACACATCTCTCTCTCTTCCGCGTTCTGCTCATCTCTCTCTCTCTCTCTGCGTCTGCTCAGCATACACATCTCTCTCTTTCTGTTCAGCACGCGATCTCTCTCTCTCTCCGCGTCTGCTCATACACATCTCTCTCTCTCTCCGCGTCTGCTCAGTTTCTGTTCAGTTTCCGCTACGCGCACACAGCTCTCTCTCTCTCCGCGTCTGCTCATCTCTCTCTCTCTCTCTCTCCGCGTCTGCTCAGTTTCTGTCAGCACGCGCATCATCTCTCTCTCTGTGTCTGCACTCAGCGCGCACACACATCTCTCTCTCTCTCTCTCTCTCTCTCTCTCTCTGCATCTGCTCAGGTTCTGTTCAGCGTGCGGCAGAGAAGAGCAGAGCTTAGTTCAGTTAAACACAGATATTATGCTGCTTGCTTCTCTAATTTTACATGCAAGTATAGCAAAAATCACAGCACAGCTGTTGTCATTATCTTATGGGTATTTTATTTAATCGGACAACGGCTCGATTATCAGGATTTTTGTGCAGATTAACATCTTGTAAAGGAGAGCTAGTTATGTTGTCTTAATGGGTCGCGTTTCAATCACTTTTTCATATTCATTCCGTTGTCTGACAACAGAAACAGTAAATTATATCAACGAAAACTGTTTTATTGAGAATTTAGCTGCATCAAAATACAGTATGTGGGCTCAGAGAGGCAAACAAATGTAATAATAAATGTACATTTTGCATGTTCAGAAGAAGTGAACTGCTCTGTCATGTAAAAAATGTAAACAGGTTTGTGTCAGTAAATTGCTCAGTGCAAAGAAAGAGAAGTAATGGGAACCTTATATTTCATGTGTCTAATAGACATGAACAAGTTCTTTGAAAAACATCTATTACCTTTGAAAAATGTCTAGTCTTCATGCTCTATGTTGTCTATGGTTTGACTATGGTTTCAATAATAATAAACATACATTTGCATAAAGCATCCATATTTGTCCATGCCCATGTTAATTAGAGTATTAAAAACTTGAAAATTATTAGTTTAAGGTACATTTAGAACAAATAAAAATGTGCGAAACGGGCAGTCGTGCCTAATGGATAGAGCGTTGGAATTGAAACCCGAGGTAACCCAAGGTTGTGGGTTCGAATCCCGGCTCTGGCAGGAAGTGTCCACGACTGAGGTGAGACTCTTGAGCAAGGCACCGATACCCCGACTGACCCACTGCTCCACTTGGATGGGTTAAATGCAGAGAACACATTTCACTCCTCATTATACTCTGTATATTTGTGTATGTGACAAAATAAAGCTCATCTGAGCTTATTTGTAATTGTTGTTGTAAATGTTTAATTGATTAATCGTGATTAAACCATGACAATTATGCGATTAAATATTTTAATCTATTGACAGCCATAATATTTATATATATATATATATATATATATATATATACAGTTGTGGTCAGAATTATTGGCACCCTTGGTAATATGTTTAAAAAGACTGTGAAGAAATCTGCATGTTAATCTTTGATGTTTTATTTGTAAAAACATCATTGTTGAGGAGATTCCCCCCCTTCTATAAAGCCTGAGTTTAGAAAAGCGCTATATAAATAACGAATTAATTTTATTTTATTTAAAAAATCACAACAAATCTAACCTTTCATTGGATAAGTAAACACAAAAAAATGGGGGGAAATATCATTATGAAATAAATGTTTTTCTATAATACACATTGGCCACAATTAACGACACCAGTTTATTCAATACTTTTTGAAACTTCATTTGTCAGTTTAACAGCTGTAAATGTTCTCCTATAATGCCTGATGAGGTAAGAAAACACCTGACAAGAGATCAGAGACCATTCCTTCATCCAAAATCACTCCAGATTAGGGCTGCAACTAACAATTATTTTGATAATCAATTAGTTGGCCAGTTATTCTTTCGATTAATCTGCTAAAAAAAATGTTATTGACAAAAACACACTATTCCACATTTTGTCCAATGTTCTTAAAACAAATGTGCCTATTGAATGCTATGAAAACATACAGTGCTTAACAATTTATTAGACCACCTGTCATAATAAAGAGAAAACAGATATTTTAGGAATCTGTCAAAAAAACGAATTCATCTAAAAAAAAAATTTTCATTTATTGGGCAAATAACAAACTGAAACAACTAAATAGTATTAATTCACGTAATAACAAAACATTGTCTCCTATGCCTTACTACAGCTTGAATTCTTGCTGGCTTTGTTTATATACTTTTGGACTGTAATTGAGTATCTGAAAAAAAAACCCACTATGAAGTGCTCTGCCTTTCTTTCATAGATAACAGCAATAATTATATTATAGCATTAGAAATAGCCTACTACTGTTACTAAAGAGCTTACGCATATCGGAGGACTAACCAATACAGAAAGCTAAAACATGATTTTAGTAATCACCAATGCTGTTAGTTTAGAGCAGAGGTTCTCAATTCCAGTCGCGCGCCCCCCCCGCTCTGCATATTTTGCATGTCTCTCTTTGTTAACACACCTGATTCAGATGATCAGCTTGTTAGAAGTGCGCTCCATGCATGAACTGTGTTCCGATTGATGCTCCCTACACAGGGTCCATGCTCCCTACACAGGGTCCATTGCTCCCAGGGTATTGCTCTACTCCCTGAGCAGGGAAATCCGCTGAAGTTTACTTTATTTGAACATTCATTCATGGATTTGCGCCTGCGCAACGTCTTCACGCGTCGGACGAGTGTGACATCATATACCTCTGTAAATATATAAAATTTTAATTCACGTCTTGCACACTTCAATGCACTTTGAATGTAATATATACGTTCGCTTCGAACTGGAATCATGGAGGAATATCCTGTGATGTCCACTTCGCAGGGCACTTGCGTTCGAATAGAACAAAATCTGAAGCGATAAGATAACATACGAAATATGCAGAGCGGGGGGGCGCGAGGACTGGATTTGAGAACCGCTGATTTAGAGCAACAGTGGCACAAACCTTACATAATTAGTTAAAAACCTTACATACATTTGTTTTAAAAAATGTAAGCATTGTATATAGTGAATATAGTTTAAATCTCTATTGAAAATTAAAATAATAATAAAGATGAATAAAAACTCAGTGATAACCAACAGGTGAGAGGAATGTTCTGCAGGAACACACGTTCACTTTGATCACAGTCATGTCTTACTGTCATTTCTTTATCCTGTAAAAGTCTCATATTTATATTCAGAAAATTACATGCTGTTATCCCTTTAAAGTTCCTAGTCTCATAAAATATTCACACTGCATGTTGACTTTTAAACCTTAAATTAACTTTCAACAACAGATAATTCAGCACAATTAATATTTTGGCGCTGAATAGCCTGTTAATTGTCTCCCTCTCTACTGTGTTCCGTCTGTCTGACGAGCGTACACATGCCCGCCGCTCAATTCTGTATTTTAAAACTAACACACACTGTCAGGACGGACCATTATGCAAAAATGGAAATGCTCGCGTGAATTTGTAACATTTATAGAAAAGGATATGACCGTAAACTGAATGTTTTTGCGCTGCACGCATCTGTCAATGCGCCTGACAGGTAAAGCCATTATGCTAATTATTTAACTTAAAGCTTAAAATAAAGAATTCTCATGTTGTGCGCAGCTTGGATCACGTACTTCTCCTGCAGCATCTCATTCTGTTTCCTTTACTATTTTTAGATGCATTTTCTGCATATAAATGCGTTATTCAGTGCTGTAATTTGACGCAACCAGCTGAAGTTGGACGTGCACTGTGAGCAGACCCGACTAATTGATAATGAGATTCGTTGTCGATGATTTTCATAATCGATTTTATCGATTAGTTGTTGCAGCCATACTCGAGATCCTTTAGATTCTCAGCTCCATGACGGTGCTTCTTCTCTTCAGTTCACCTCTCTCATTTTCTACAGGGTTCAGGTCAGAGGACTGGGATGGCCATAGCAGAAGCTTGGTTTTGTGCTCAGTGACCCATTTTTGTGTTGTTTTTGAGGTTTGTGTTTGGATTATTGTACAGTTGGAAGATCCAAACATGGCCTATTATAAGATTTCTTTAATTTTTTTATATTATGTTTTTATTTCAACATTATGACAACATAGAACAATACAAAAATCTATTTCTAGGCCAGTGGGAACGAGCAATATTATAATAATATAGACAGTAAAAAGGGTCAAACCTTTAAGCTATTAACTTGGACATTCGTTAAATGTTTAAGAAAGGGTGCCCAGGTGGCCTCAAAGCCAGCAATGTTACCAAAATGGTTGTCTCTCTCTAAATGCAAAGTGGCAGAAAGTTCAGACAACCAAGGTTTAAAAAGTGGTTTTGATGCATTTTTCCATTGACAAAGGATGATTTTTTTAGCTACTACCATTCCATATTGGACAGATTTTTTAATTTGATGGCCCAAGCTCTGAAAGGAGTTAGACCAGCCAAAGACAGCAATTGCTGGGTCAGGGGAGAGGTCACAGGAATAAGCCACTGAGTAGAATCTGAAAATTTCACTCCAAATCTCATAAAGTTTTGGACATGACAAAAAAAGATGTCCCAAAGAGCCCTCTGCAGATTCACATTTTCGACATTTAGAAGAGATGGAAGGGTAAGATGTATTAAGCCTAACTCTTGAGTAATGAAGCCTATGCACTACTTATATTGAATTAGTTGGTGCCTTGAGTTAATAGAATGTGCATTTATGGCCTTGATATACTCAAGCCAGTCCTCGTTGGTTATCTGACTTCCTAAATCCTTTTTCCCAGGAATCTTTCAAATATAAAGTAGATATGCTGAGCTGACTGGTAAAGACACCCATAAAACGGGAAATCAAATTAAGGGCATTAGAGGAGGCAAATTTTTTTATCTGTAAGCAGTTCAAATTGTAAGATTGACGTACGAACATAATTTCTCAGCTGAAGATATCTAAAAAAAATGCGTTGATGGAAGATCAAATTTCTCCTTCAGCTGAAAAAATGTGGCAAATTTACCTTCCATGTACAAGTCTTTCACGGTGACCGTTCCTTTTCTAGACCAAACTGAAAATGTGGAGTCTGTAAGTGATGGCTTAAAGGCATGATTGTGAGCGATAGGGATGGACAGTGTAGTGGATGGCAATGCAAATGCTTTCCGTACCTGGTACCATATTTTGAGAGAGTTACCAAGCACAATGTTTGTTTTGACCACTTTTTTAAGTGGCACAGGCGCCGCAAAGAAGAAAGAAAGTAGTTTGTAACACTCTGTTCAATGGCGAGCCAAGATGGAATGTCATCTGCAGGCGAAGATGAGATTTTTTTCCAGTATGATAAGGCTATGTAGTTTGAAGCCCAATAATAATGCTGGAAGTTTGGCAAGCCTAATCCTTCCATCGACCTTGATTTACAAACATGCAACTTAGAAATACGGTGTGCTCTGAGCCCCCCACACAATGGCAGGACAATCGAATCCAAGGCTTTAAAAATAAGTTTTGAGCAGGAAAATTGGCAGGTTTTGGAAAAGGTAAAGAAATCTGGGCAATGTCACCATCTTGATTGCAGTCACGCGCCCTACCATAGACAGAGGGAAGGTCCTCCAGCTTTCAATATTAGGGTTCAAGTTCTCTAACATAGTTAAATAATTTTATGTATACATATTCTTTGCATTTTTTGGTAAAATGACCCCAAATATTGATTAAGGAAATTTGGGCTTTGTTTTCCATCCTATTTATATTTCTGTGAAACAGGAATTCATGACTGGATGATTTCATGTTCATAATCACCCTGGAATGCTCAAAATGTGAATATGAATATACTTCAGAGATATTTTACTGATAAGAATGTCTAGGGTGTACAAATAATTATGTCCAACGTGTATTTGAGAAAAACATTTAATAATATTTCCCCCCATTTTAAATTCTTATTATCCAATGAAAGGTTAGATTTTTGTAATTTTCTTTAAATAAAAGATCAAAAGGATTAATAATGCAGGTTTATTTTCAGAGCCGCCTTTGATCATATTTACCAAGGGTGCCAAAAATTCTGATCATGACTCTGTGTGTACATATATATAATATATATATATATATAATATAATGTATTTTTTTTTTTTTTTTATGTCCCAAAAAATGGCCAAACATATATACAGTATCTCACAGAAGTGAGTACAACCCTCACATTTTTGCAAATACTTTTATTATATATTTATTTGGACATTTTAATTTAGGTGTCTAGACATTAATGGCTGTATGTTGAGTTATTTTGAGGGGACAGTACATTTACTCTGTTATACAAGCTGTACACTCACTACTTTACATTGTAGCAAAGTGTCATTTCTTCAGTGTTGTCACATGAAAATATATAATAAAATATTTACAAAAATGTGAGGGGTGTACTCACTTCTGTGAGATACTGTATTTGTTCACATATGGGGATATGAATATATTTTTAATTATATAAGTTTGAAAATAAATGTTGGCCATATATTCCAGTGGAAGAAAAGATATTCACATATGTCACATTTGAAGAAATATTTATTTACACTATTTTTTGCCAAATAATATGCAAAAACCTCCAAGTCCGTTTTAAATGAACATATTTTCATGCTCGTGTGTTTTATGTTCAGTAATTTCAGTTTAAAGGCAATGGATATGTTATTAGTCAGTTATTAAAATGCCTTATTTAAAAAGAAAATGCCCAATGTATAGGGCCAAATTTTAGCTTTGACTTTATTTGGTAAAAGATTATATGACAATATTTGAGAAAAGCTTCACACTAGCCAGCAGGTGCATCACTGTGGCTTTGAATGAACCCAATATTTGACCCAAGCACTCCATCTAGTGACCAACATGTACAAAAACAAAACATCAAAAAAGAGCAATCCAAAGTCTGTTTCTTCATTTATCACTGTATCTAAAAGTAAAAGATATCCCTACATTTACATGAATGTGTTTGCCAGATACTTGCATTGCATTGCAGCCAGGTAAACATTTGATCAGTTCATGCATTCACTAGGAATTAAACACTGACATTGGGGTCATGCTCTCTTCATTGAGCTACAGGAATTTAGAAATCACCTATATTTAGAGAGTATCACCAAGCTCTGTTTGGTTCATATCAATCTGAGTTGAGTTTGCATCATTATTCGTATGTTTTGTTGGTTTGTTTTTATTCAGCTTGCCTCGTGGACGCGGTATTGGATCACACTTTGTGGTTCCACTCTCTTATTATACAGAGCCAAAGCTCTGCGGGCCACAGAACGGAAACATGTGAGTGATGCTAAGAATCTCACAGCAATTCCATTTTTATACATTTAAATAAATACTACGTTATTATAATAATACATTGTTTATTTTTAAATAAATGAAAAATGAAGAAAAAAGTATAATTGCATATGAAAATAACATTTTATGCAATCTTTCTCTGTATAACCCAGTACAAGTCTTCACCGTGTAAGAAAGTGTGTGTTCTGGGCTGGATGGTGGTGCTGCCGGATGATCCGGCTCATCCCAACATCTTCCAGCTCAACGATCCTGACAAAGGTAAATCTGATTCACTGAGGGATTCCTTTAGTGCTTTTATAATGACAGTCTTCACAAAATGACTCATTTAGTTATTGTTAAATTAATTATAGCAGGGGTGTCACATCATTTTATGTGGCCCGCGATAGCATATGATTGTCTTAAAAAAAAACACCTATGCTACTTTATATCGTACATTATGAAAGTGCGTATCAATACCACAAGTTTCTGTTTCTATTTGGCGTTCTATTTATACGCAGAAATTGACTTTAGTGTGCATACGATACAGTGGTTAGGATTAGGGGTGTGGGGTTTTTCGGTTGATGACGACTGCGTGGACGGCTCAAAGGAATAAAGCGGACCTCATCAAGTGCTCGAGCACCACCGACGGAATAACACAATGTTCTCCATTCATTTAACGAATTAAAAAATAGATGGAAGCTTTCAGACACGACTTTCTTCTCCTTTTTCTGCATAGTTATTTTAATGACAAATGTCCAGACCGCATTGTAGCCTGCAAGGGGGGGCACCCTACGGCAGAGTAGTAAATAATTTGAATCAGTAAATTTTAACGAAAAATACATTATAAAAATTAAAATAAGCAGTTTTTTTGTGATCCGATCAGCCAGTAAACTCCTGGAATGTCTAAGGATCCAGAAAGTGAATGCATTCAAACAGTTAGTTCAAACCTGCTCTAATGCATAGAAAACAGCCGATTTCATCAGAGATGACGGAGATAACAGTAGGCCACTCACGTACAGATGTCAGTAAAAAAAATAATAATCATAATTTGGCCTTTATATGTGGTTTATACTGGATGGCTGCTGAAGGTGTTTTTAAGAATACACAGTAGTCAGTGGTATAGTACTTCTGGAACAGTCAGTCAAGGTAGCTCGTTTACATTTACATTATGCATTTAGCAGATGCTTTTATCCAAAGTGACTTACAGTGCATTCAGGCTATACATTTTTTTGTCAGTATGTGTGTTCCCTGGGAATCGAACCCACAACCTTTGCGCTGCTAATGCAAAGCTCTACCACTGAGCCACATGAACACTGTTTAGTGGTCTTAGGCGTCCCCTGTGTTCCTGTTTGGTATCGCAGACTGACATGTGCTGTAAACTACTAAATGTAATGTAGAAAAGTTCATTTTCTGTGAAGCTGCTTTGCAACAGTGTATCATGAAAAGCGCTATACACATAAATGTGAATTGAATTGCAAACAATTGTTAATTTATTTATTTATTGTGGCACTATATACATTCATTGCAAATTATTGAAAATGAAAAAGTACTTTTTTAGCACTTTAGTTTGTATTTATTTCTTTATGTATTATGTGGGGGGGTGGGGGTTGAGTATGGCCACTCCTTTTTTTTCTACTTTAAGCATTGATAGCGTATCATATTGCACGCCAAATGAAACAGAAAAGTGTGCTATTGATATGCATTTCCATGAACTGGGCTCATTTGTTTTATTTAAATCCATATCTCTCACACGTTTTTAGCAGCGCACAATTATTTATTGTAGCAAAAATGTAACAAAAACTTTTTTCTAATTTATGTAATGACTTGTGTTTGATGATATTTGTCTTTATTTACTTTGATGTATGGTAGTAATGTGCATTTCTTACCTGATAAATGAAAATTATTTGTTAAAATAACACAGAGTTATAACATATATTTTTACATCTATGCAAATGCATATACAATATTTGTAACTTAAGTAGCTAATAATAAAATAAAGAGGCAGTTATTTAACAATATGTTAAGGAGTGGTAACGTTTGTACAGTCTTACAGTTACAACCGGCCCTTTGGATGAACATAATGTTAAAGTGGCCCTCTGAGGCAAAATGAGTTGACACCCCTGAATTATAGTGAATGATATGTTTTTTGTATACATAACTCAAGCAGAATGTCTGTGTTTCTCAGGGAATGTTTACAAGTTTCAGACTAGCGATCGCTTCACTGCGATCATGTGGCACAAACACCTGGAGGAGGCGAGTCGGAGAAGAAGACCTCAGGTATCAACAACTACTGAACTAGGACTGGTGCCATGAACAAAATCTTTTTTCACAATAACAGTTTAGTGTCAGGAAAAAAAGGTACAAAAGATGTCACTGGACCAGTACCTTTTCAAAAGATAGTTTTACATACTAGTATGTGTATTTTAGAGACAAATATGTATCTTTAAGGTACTAAAATGCACCTTTTAGGGGTAAATAATGTACAAATGTTTTCCTTTTAAAAGGGTACCATCCTAGTGACCATCCTTTTGTACCTTTTTTTCTGAAAGTTGTATTTGTTGTTTGATCAAATTAATGAAAGTAATATGGACATTATGGAAATTATAAATATGGGTTAATATGGTAATTATTTGTATTTTAAAACATTTTGTTTTAATGTGTCGATGTTGTTTATGTTTAATATATTGTGTATGATTTATTTATGTTATATAGATTAATATACATATGTGAATGTACACTCTATAAGTACACTATTGATCAAAAGTCTTGGAGTCAGTAAGATTTTTTTTCTTTTATTTTGAAAAATGTATTTAGCTTTTTACTTTCATTTAGCGGGATGCATTAAAATGATCAAACGTAAAAGTGAAGACATTTATAATATTACAAAATATTAATTTTTCAAATAAATGCACTTCCTATTAATCAAAACATCCTGAAGAAAAATGTATCTCAGTTTCTACAGAAATATAAAGCAGCACAACTGTTTTCAACATTGATGATAATCAGAAATGTTTCTTGAGCAGCAAATCAGAATATTATAATGATTTCTGAAGGATCATGTGACGCTGAAGACTGGAGTAATGATAGAAAGAATAAATTACATCTTGCATTATAGTCAAATAGAAATCAGGTATTTTAAATTGCATTAATATTTCACAATATTACTGATTTTACTATATTTTTGATTACAATATATACAGCCTTGGCCAGCAGAAGAGACAAAGATCTTACCCAGACTTTTGAATGGTAGTGTATTTATATTAATTGATATGCATTTGATATTATAAAATTCTGATTAAATGAGTTCTATAGTTATGCAGCAAGTTGTCATATCGTTCAGCTGCTGTGAACAGATAAACGAATTGCATAACGCTGTGATTGCTCTTTTCACTCCAGATACCAGCGAATCTCATGTCGTTTGAGTAAACGGACTTCTGTAACTCTTGCCTGAAGACATTTATAAGGTGCCAAGGGCCTACAGAGATGGAGAAGAATGTGTTTGGTTCAGCAAAAGAGTTCACAGTGTCAAAGGACTCGCTCTGATCCACTGGCCCTCCATGAGCCGCCGGACACATATAACATCAAGATGTCTGCTACAGAACCGGACGTGGAGGTTTGAGCTCTAGTATGTGGAAGAAGGGACATGAATTTGCCATTCTAGCTCATCACGTCTTTTCTATGGAGTCGTTTGGATCTCGAGGTGTTTGTGTGGCTTAAATGAAACAAAGTTCGAGATGGGCATTTCTTGTGGTGATATAAGTCAGTTTTCTAGAGAAAGAGAAAACATGTCGTCTGTAGCAGAAGAAAAAAGCCAAACTAATTTTCTCTTATAAAGAGCCGTAACGCTGGATCAGGACAAAAAGACCTAAAGCAGCTAATAATACTCACTGGTTGAGAGCGGTTTAGTTACAGACTAATCACATCTCCTTCCAGCAGTGATTTTTATTTCTGGTTAATGTTATGATGTGAGAAGGAGGTTTGTGAGTGTGACTTGTTTACATCAGCGATTCTGAATCCACTTTCTGTTTTAGTCGTTTTATACTCATGAAAGCTTGTTTTGGGCTTTAAGTATTAACTCATTATTATGCCTTTCCTGTCAAATGAAGGTTTTGCTCACAACTTAAACCAGATGAAATATGTTGTATAAAAACAAGAATTTTGTTACATCTGATTGGGTTCCATGTACATTAACTGGAGAATACAATTTTTATAACACGTAACACAATCACTATTTAAACAAGAGTTTATTTTCCATTTAGCCCATCTCACACAAAAAACAAGAACTGCTTCTTTTGATGTACACTATCTAGAAACCCTAAACGTTTGTGGAAACTTACTGTACTGGGCAACTCTCACAAAACATTGTCCATGTCATATCTTACCCCAAAAAGTGAATAGAACAAAATAAGCAATATTTTGCTTAAAGAAAGTTAAACCTATTTTTAAGGTATTTAAAGCCTGTTTTGTATTTTTGACATTATTTTCATGACAATTAAGCACATTCGTCCTTCAAATTCTTATTACTGTAATCCAAACAAAACACTTTATTTAAATTTTAAATATTTATACATCATGGTCGTATTTATTTTACTGCCTTTAATTTTTGTTTATGGATATTTGTTATTATTGCACTTTTTTATATTTTAATACAATTAAACTGTGCTTGAAAATGTACTTGAAATTAAAGTCACAAGCTTTAATAAATCGGTCAATAAGAACAGATCAAATTTTCTTTATGCAAAACATAATTCTTTATATTTATCTTTTGATTGATGGTGTGAAATGTGATCTTGATATGTTTATGTATGTATCCTGCTGTCACAAGCATCAACAGGGCAGCCGCATGTCTGCAGCCTGAACGAGTATTGATTTAGAAGAGATATCTATTCTTTTATGTCTGTTTTTATCAGTTTAGCTGTAGATGTGAAACATCTGACCACAGCGAACAATGCTGGTTTAGTGGTTAGTTGAGATGAGATGCTCATTCGGATTGAGTGCACTGTAGTTTTCTGTCATTTATTTCTCATTAGTTCTGTGCTGGACTGATGGTTGTACTGATGTTTGGTGATAATGTTTGTGTTTTCAGCACGTTTGTCTCTGAGTGAAGTCGAACTCTTATAGAGCTGCAGTGCATCTGTCACTGAAGGAGAAACGACTGTCAGTCTGTAAAACTGAACACACAATCCACACACAACATCTCATCCACTCAGATCAGCTTCAGAAACCTGACACCAAGCACAACTAGAGCAATCATTCACCCCAGAGTGGCATTTCTGTCATTATTTGTGCCCTCTCATGTTGTTTGAATCAGTTTGATGGTTTTATTTTCAAAGGAACACAAAATGAAACATTTGAGAGTATCGTCATGCAACCTTTTCCATAAAAACAGCAGTTACCCCCCCCCCCAAATAAAAACTATTTAAAACCGATACTGTCATGTACCAAATCATGACTCCAGAATACAGTTAAGCATATGCTTGTTCTTGAAATATCACTATTGCTGTTAATTAATCACCATTAATCGCATCAAAAATAAAAGTTTTGGTTTACTTGGTTATGTGTGTAGGCCTATAATATATAAACACGAATACATGCGTGTATATATTTTGAAAATGACATGTCTATACTTATATGCATATAATATTTATATAATTTGTTTATATATAAAACAACATATTTGTCTGAAATATATACATGCATGCATGCATTATATATAAATAATAAAGACACACAGTACACATATATGTTATGTAAACAAAAACATTTTAGATGTGATCAATCGTGATTAATGAAAATATATATAATATACAGGTTTGAAAGAACATGAGGGTGAGTACATAATAATAAAATGTTCATTTTTGGGATGAGCTATCCCTTTACACTGAATTGTCAGGTTTCTCTTCGGAGTATAATAATATGTGAACTGACTCCTGACAGTGATCACTAGTTCTGTGTCGAGAAGTGCTGTCGTGCCCAATGGTTAGAGAGTCGGACTCGTAATCCAAAGGTCATGGGTTCGAGTCTAAGGTCCGGCAGGAATTGTAGGTGGGGGGAGTGAATGTACAGTGCTCTCTCCACCTTCAATACCACGACTGAGGTGTCCTTGAGCAAGGCACCGAACCCCCAACTGATCCCTGCAGGCATAAATGTCTGCCCACTGCTCCGAGTGTGTGTGTTCACGGTGTGTGTGTGTGTTCACTGCTGTGTGTGTGCACTTGGATGGGTTAAATGCAGAGCACAAATTCCGAGTATGGGTCACCATACTTGGCCTCACGTCACTTTCACTTTTTTCACTTTATTATTTATCTTCCATCAGGTTTGCCTTTCTGTTTATGAATTCAGCTTGAAATAGGCCACTGTTTTTGTTGAAGAGAAGCTTTTTCTTTCACACGAGGATGTCAGAGCGAAACACATGTACAGCTGCACTGCATGTATGTTCTGTTTGTTTCTGCTGGAACTGTGAATGAACTCTTGTTGTGTTGACATGTAAATATGTTGCTAAATTATTTCTTGTTTGCCATCGTGGTACATTGCGGTTTATCAGCTAAAAGGCTGATTCTTCTGTACAAACATTAAATGCCAGTGAATACATGATTGTCTTGGTGTATGATGTTTTCACATTTCATTAGATTTTTAGGAAGTTAGGATCGATATTTTATTTTATTTAGGATATCTGATTATATTATTAGTAGTTCAAGAGGATGAGGATAGGAAGGATCTGTGATTACAGCTTTACAGATTCTGGTCTGGAGAAGACTGATGGTATGTTTTATGTCTCTGTGTGTGAGATTTTAGCACAATTTAAACATATTTAACCTTATTTAATCTGTCACTCTTTCATGCAATCTGTATTGTCTCTTCCAGCTTCTCTTGTGATTTGCTCTGGACATGAAGCTCGGGTAAGTATAAGTTTTGTGTAACCTGGTTAATGACCAGTTATTTATTATTATTATTATTATTATTATGGTTTTCAGAAACCAGTAGTCAAAATGCTTTATGCTGGAGAGGACATATAAAGTTATGGAGGAATGTTGGCCCACTCTTCTTTGCAGAATTGTTTTAATTCAGCCTCATTGGAGGGTTTTACAGCATGAATGGACTGTTTAAGATCATGCCACAGCATCTCAATCGGATTTAAGTCCAGACTTTGACTTGGCCACTCCAAAACCTAAAAAAAAAAATTCTTGAGCCATTCAGAGGTGGATTTGCTGGTGTGTTTGGATCGTTGTCCTGCTGCATAAGTGCACTTGCTTGAGGTCACAAACTGACGGCTGGTCATTCCCTTCAGGATTTTCTGATAAAGTGCAGAATTCATGGTTTCATCAATTATGGCAAGTCGTCCAGGTCCTGAAGCTGCAAAGCACCCCAGATCATCACACTAACACCACCATGTTTGACTGTTATTATGATGTTCTTTTTAGGAAATGCTGTGTTGGTTGTTACACCAGATTTAACGGGACACAACACCTTCCAAAAACGTTAAACTTTTGTCATGTCATCCACAGAATATTGCCCAAAAGTCTTGGGATAATCAAGATATTTTTTGGCAAATGGTGAGATGAGCTTTGTGTTCTTTTGGGTCAGCAGTGGGCTTTTGCCTTGAAACTCTCCCATGGATGCCGTTTTTGCCCAGTCTCTTTCTTATTGTTGAATCCATGAACACTGAACTTAATTGAGGCAAGTGAGGCCTGCAGTTCTTTAGATGTTGTTCTGGGTTCTTTTATGACCTCCTGGATGAGTCGTCATTGCTCTATTCAAGTAATTTTGGTAGGCCGGCCACTCCTCGGAAAGGTTAACCACTGTTCCCAGTTTTCTCCATTTGTGGATAATGTCTGACCGCAGTTCCCTGAGTCCCAAAGCATTAGAAATGGCTTTATAACCCTTTCCACATGGATACATGTCAACTATTTTGTTTATCATGGTTCTTGTATTTCTTTAGATCGCGGCATGATGTGTTGCTCTTTAAGCATGCTCTACTCTGTCAGACAGGTTATAATATTTAAGTGATTTCTTAATTCAACGGGTCTGGCAGTAATCAGGCCTGGGTTTGTCTAGTGAAATTTTACTCGGCTTTCTAAAATAATGTGGTTAATGTCATGATTTAACAGGAGGGGGCAATTCATTTTTCACGTAGGACCAGGCAGGTTTGGACAGATTTTTTCCCTTAGTAAGGGTGTATTCACACCAAGAAAGTCCGATAGTTCACTTGCTTTGGTCCGGACCAAATAGAATGTTTTTTGTTGTTGTTGTTTGGTGCGTTTCGCTTTCACACTGGCCTTTTTGCAAGTGAACCAGACATTGTAAACAAAACCACACTTGTGCTTAAGGTCATCCATTTATTGAACAGAAATTCTCAAGCAGGGAAAACAGGAAGTGCAAAAACAGGCTAATCATACATTCATTGTGACGTTTTATTATTTTACCGATTTGCTGTTATGAGATACGCAATATAAAGAAACATATAAGCATCAAATGAGACAATGTCATACAATGTAATAACAACTTGCCGAAAATAAAATCTATACATATAAAATACTTAAAGCATATCAAAATGTTAGTTTAATCATTTAACCTCACAATATCAAGAAAACAAAAACAAAGAAAACTAGGATGCACTTGCCTTCAGTCTTGAACGGGAGCGCTTCACAAAAATGAACCGAAACTTAGTGAATATATTACTTAGACATAATAAATATATCTATAGGAAGCTTTGAATTACTACAAAATGAAATAATTCATATCCGAAACAAAAACTCTTTCATTATAATCCGTAAAGATGCATTTATTTCAAAAGAAGCATCCAGTGAGGAGATGGCGAGTCAGGATTTTTAACTTCATCTTTGTGACACTGACTCAGAAAACACAAATTTATTAATAAATAATTCAAATATATCCTTACTATTTTCCTCAGTCACATTCATTGTAACTTTTGTTTTGCTGGGGGTTTACGGCAAGCTTTAGCATATTTAGTGCACTCATGTCACGTTGCTGTGGGCGCTATGGTCACGAAAAGTCATAATTTGCATGCGTTTTTAAACATTGCGGTTTAAAACAAGTGATTGAAGTGATTGAAATGCAAAGAACAGCCCTATATGCGCGAGCTGTGTGTTTCTGGGCGTGCTTTCTGCAATTGGGTTGTGTGACGAGTGGGGTGGGGCCGAGAGCCGTGGGAACGGAGCGAGGCCGGTGGAGTAATTGCTAATGAAATGACACCTGCGCCACTCACCGGTCTCGAATCCCACGGAGGAGCTACGGAAGGATAAAAGGAGGAGTGACGACAGTGGAAGAGAGAGAGGACCAGGCCTGGAATTTTAGTTTGGTTTTGTGTGTGCGGCAGTCGTCCGTGAGGGGCTGCCGCTCTTCTAGTGTGTTTTGTTTATTTTTATCATTAAATGTTTGTTTAAAATGTTCCTCCGGTTCCCGCCTCCTTCCTTCCCCATAAACATACCTCGTTACAGGATGGATCTAGGCCGGTTCATATTCACACCTTAAACGGACCGTACCAGAGTTCGAGACCACCTCTCAGTTCGGTTGTTTGGTGCGCACCAGAGTGTGATTGCTGTTTTCACACCTGCCCAAAAGATCTGCATCAAAGGGGGAAACGAACCCAATCGAACCAAACAAGACAGGTGTGAAAACACCCTAAAGGAAGTAATCATTAAAAACTGCACTTTGTATTTACTTGCATGATTTTTGTGTGGTTTTAAAATTTGTTTGGTGATATTAATCTTTTAAGTGTGACAAATATGCCAAAAATTTAAAAACAGGAAAGTGGCAAAAAACTTTTCATGCCACTGTACTGTACATAGCCTATCGGATGACTCAATAAGTGCAATGCATTTTTATTCCTCGAGGTGGCACTGTTTGATACACAATGACGTGATATTTCACTCATAATTACCGCAGGCATAAAACTAAATAATATCATCTGCAAAAATGTAACTGGTTTGAATTGCTTTACTACAGAGCAGTACAGTACACAGAATATAAATGATGGTGGATGTAGTGAATAAGCTGCCAGTGATATTGATTTTGAAGCCATTGAAAACAATAGTTTTGAGAATATGGCTGAGATCGCGAATACGAGCCAGATGCTGGATGTAGCTACTGTGAAAGTGCGCTCTGACAATGACAGTGATGGTAAAATCATATCCAAGTTTAAAAAGGTAAAGATTATTATTTTTTATTATTCTGTAATTGTTCTTAAAATAGCCTTTAAAGAGAGTTTTTTTTTTTTTTTGCAATTGCACCAGTAAGAGATTCACCCGTGCTGGATATAAGACACCGATATGTAATCATGATTGGCGAAACATGCATTTAAGGGCTTGTTTATTTATATCATCATCATTCATTACATCACATTACCTCTTTCTTTGTACCGTTTTTCTTCTTCTCTTATTTTTTCTTCCCTAGGCACCAGAGGGATTCGTTCTTTTTGACATAGTAATAATCTATCACCATCAGGTAACTGATGTATGTGCAAGTGCGGCTGCATGTTCATGTTCGCAGTGTCAATAATATCTACAAAGAAATAAGTGTAATTTCATGATATGGTCTATATGTAGCCACGTTTTAGCTCTAAAATGAATGGGCTAATTTTAACGGCTTGGCTATAGTCCTATACCAGACCTGCGATGAGCATAGCCAAAATAGTCTCAAAATTGTTTACATGTCATTTTCGCCCACGCAGCTTCTTATCAAATGCAAGTAGACTTTTGAAACATTTTAATCAGCATTATTTTATATTTAATTTAATTATTTTACAGCATTAAATATAGCATTATTTTTATGCCAGAAATAATGCTAATTTAAATGTTTCAAAAGTTTACTTGCATTTGATAATATGATGTCATGCATCCCACAAGCTGTTAAATGTAACATTCATAAACATTACCTGTTACCCAACACACGGGAAGAAACTGGCTCAATGCGGAGACTGTAGAATCTTGCGAAGGTGTTCGTGTCGGTGTCGCCCAGCCCGCAGCTCTGCAGATGTCTGCCAAAGAGGCGCCGTGCGCCAACGCATGGGAGGAGGCAACACTCCGAGTGGAGTGAGCCCTCACCCCCAGGGGGCACGGCTCGCCTTGCGATTGGTACGCCAAGGCGACGGCCTCCACTATCTAGTGGGCCAACCTCTGTTTGGAGACAGCCTTCCCTTTCTGCTGACCTCCGTGGCAGATAAAGAGCTGCTCAGAGTTTCTGAAGCTCTGGGTGCGGTCCACGTATATGCGCAATGCTCTTACGGGACACAGCAACGCTAAGGCTGGATCTGCCTCCTCCGAAGGCAGTGCTTGCAGGTTCACCACCTGATCGCAGAAGGGCGTGGTTGGAACCTTGGGCACATATCCAGGCCGGGGTCTCAAGACAACGTGAGAGTAGACCGGCCCGAACACAAGGCACTCTTCGCTTACCGAAAATGCTCGGAGGTCCCCAACCTTTTAATGGAAGTGAGCGCGGTCAGGAGCGCTGTCTTAGCAGACAGGAATTTCAGCTCGACTGAGTCCAGCGGGCCTCAAAGGGGCCCATGTGAAGTCCAGCCAGGACGATAGAAGGTCCCAAGAGGCACAAGGGTGGCCTGGAGGGTTCCATCCTCCTGGCAACCTTCAGGAACCTCACGATGAGATCATGCTTTCCCAGGGACCGGCCATCCACTGCATCGTGGTGACAGCCTACGCTCCAACCTTTCTTGCAGGAAAGAAAGCACTACTTCAATCGTGCATCTTCAGGGGTCTTCTCGGCAAGAAGAACACCAGTTCGCGAACAGACTCCATTTCAGTGCGTAGGTTTGCCTTGTTGGAGGAGCTCTAGCCTGAGTGATGGTCTCTACCACTGCCAGTGGTAGACCGCTCAAGTCTGCCGCGTCCCATCCAGGAGCCACACATGGAGGTTCCACAGATCTGGACACGGGTGCCATATGGTGCTGAGCCCCTGAGAGAGGAGGTCCTTTCTCAGAGGAATGCGCCAGGGAGGTGCTGTCGCAAGGAGAATGAGTTCAGAAAACCAGGTCCGGGTGGGCCAAGCGGCTGCAACCAGCAGGACCTGCTCCTCGTCCTCCCTGAGCTTGCACAGCGTCTGTGCGAGCAGGCTCACTGGGGGAAACGCATACTTGCATAAATCCTGAGGCCAGCTGTGTGCCAGTGCGTCCGAGCTGAACATCGAGAACGGATCAGATTGTCAATTTGGATGGCGAGATCAATTAACTCACTCACTAATGGATGCTCCACCCGCTCATGGTTCAGAAAATTTGGGAAGTCTTTGGCAGAGCTCAAGTAGACCTCTTCGCCTCCTTAGACAACTCTCACTGCCCAATCTTTTTCACAAAGAGCACAGATGCCCTGGCCCACGAGTGGCCCAGTCTTCCGCTCAACTCTATGCTTTCTCTCCAATCTCTCTGCTACCGCAGGTACTCAGGAGGAACCAGCCGTGGGTGTCGGAGTTATTCCAGCTGCTCGAAGCAGCCCCGTGGCCGATCCCTTTGAGACGGGTCCTCCTCTCTCAAGCAAACGGTACGCTATGGCATTCACAGCCAAAGTCATGGGCCTTGCATGTGTGGCCACTAAACGGGAGCCTTTCGGCCTCCCAGAGCGTGTCCTAAACACGATGGCAGAAGCTAGAGCCCCGTCTACTCGACGACTCTACGCTCTGAAATGGTCTGTTTTCTCGACTTGGTGTTTAGACCGTGACTTAGATCCGGTCACCTCCGATGTGTCAGTGGTTCTCTCATTTCTGCAGGAGATGCTGGATAAACAGCGCTCCTCATCCAACGTCAAAGTTTACGCGGCAGCCATAGCGGCTTTCTATGCCCCTATTGCTGGCCGATTGGTGGGCAGAGATAGTGCGGTGGTTCAATTTTTACGAGGCGCCAGGCGAATGAATCCCCGCATCCTCGTACGGTTCCGCCTTGGGACTTACCTACCGTACTAAGGGCCCTGAAAGGGCCCCCGTTTGAACCATTTCAATCCACGAGCCTCAGAGCACTCTCGTTAAAAACCGCCCTGTTGCTAGTACTGTGTCGGTCAAGCGAGTAGGAGACCTGCAGGCCATCCATCAACCCGGCTTGCCTGACACATTTTTGTAGATATTTTATTTTATCTTTTCATGTGACAACACTGAAGAAATGACACTATGCTACAATGTAAAGTAGTGAGTGTACAGCTTGTAAATTTGCTGTCCCCTCAAAATAACTCAACACACAGCCATTAATGTCTAACCGCTGGCCAGAAAAGTGAGTAAACCACTTTTTTTAAGAAAACAAGCAGTTAGAAAATGAATAGAGAGTGCATGTGTTCGAGGGCCAAGTGTTTTTTTTTTATAAAAACAAAACAAGAAAACAAAATAAGAAATGTATAATTTTTTTTCCATCTTTTAATTGCCTTTATTTCCTAAAAAATACATTCTGAAAATATTTCTGTTGTTTATGCATTCACACAAAGACCAGTCATTAGTCAACTGGCTATAAAACTGAGAGGCCACAACGTATTTGAACACTGGATGTACAAATAAATAAATACAATTTTAAGAAGTATTTTCTTAACATTTCAACATTGCATCAACTACTGATGAGCACATAATTTTTTATTTGAATTATTACTTTTTTATTTAACCAAGTATCACAATAACTTTGGAAGGCTTTTGTCTTTCAAACACATTAAAATGTATAAATTCACGTCATTTCTTATTTACGTATAATGTAGGGATTCCCAAACGTTATTGTCATCTAGAACTCTTTCACCTAATATATTTATTAGAAGTTCTCCTAAAATTTTTAAATAAGTATTTTAATAAGTATTTTAATCACATTTGCATGTTCATGGTTCTCTGACAGTGGTTAATGGTCACATGACATGCAGGTAAACAAACAAAATATACATATTTTTAGTAAGTGTTTTATTTTGATTGTTGTGTTTTTAAAATTATTTCAGTTTTACATTTTTATGATTTAATTAATTATTAGCTTTTCATTAAACTCACAAACTCCCTGCAGATCCTTCACAAACCTCAGTTTGGGAAACCTTTACAATGTTTAATGCACTTCATGTTGTTAATAACAAGACATTTAAAAATATATTATTTCTCTTTGTATTTTTATATCAACATGGTACAATATTATCCTATTTAAATCAATGTGATAAACGAGTTGGGTCAAAAGTATTAAAGTAATAAAAAAATCTTCTCATTATATTACCTAAAATGTGTAATGTAATGGATTACGTTAAAAACTACAATTTGCATCATGTAATTTGGATACAGTAACGGACTACAATTTGTACCCACTCTTGGTAGGGAACAGTAAAAAAAAAAATATATGTGTTTTAGCAAATTTAACATTTCAGGACTCCTAAACACTACGAAACCTTTTTTTATTTTGTATTGTTTATCAGCTGGCCACAAAACAACAGTATAGTGGTTTCTTTCACTGCTTCTGATATCCCATATGCATGTGGTTTGGTGGTTAAAATATTTGTATAGTATATTTTAAAATCAACATTAAATGTATAGTGTGAAATAAGCATATAGAATATTGCCCATAAACGTAACAGAAAATGTCCTGACAGAAAATTACCAGTACAATTTTTCTTACTTTTGACTGTCAGAACAAAGTCTTGTCCACTTTTATTTCTCAGTCTATTCCACGACTATAAGACAGGAAGAGAAAATATAAAGCCACCTTCTCCAGTTCAAAATATATTACCATTTGAGATGAGGTCAGCACACTTTGCTTCTACTGAAATTGTATTGTAATTTATTAAACAAATTAAGTTAAATATAAGTCATCGTGTTCATGCAGTATGTAATTCCTGATAACACAATAATTTTCACAGTTAAACAATACTCCCACTAATCTTTGAAGACATTAAAGAATCTTATCATGATAACAAAATAATACAAATATAACATCTTTTTTTGCCAAGTAGGAGTAGATTGTCAAGTACATTCTGGTCCTTACAGAAGGTTTTTTTATGACATTAAAGGGGTCCTATTATGCTTTTTTACTTTTTGAATTTTAGTCAGTGTGTAGTGTGTATGTTTGTGCATAAAAAAATCTACAAAGTTACAAATCTCAAAGTTCACTCCAAAGAGAGATATTTAGTTTTTAAAATGTTTTATTTTTAACTCTGATCCTGAGCATTATAACCCCAATCTGGTACTATGTGCTGCGCATTTTACTGAGGACAGCTTCCACAACACGAGAGAGTACAGTGCTTGTTTCACCAAAAAGCTTTTGCTGAAAGACGGAGCAGTTCCCATTTAAATTACTGACAGTACAATACTGGACAATGATGTAATCTGCAGAATTTGCACTTCAATTATGAGACAATGGTATAAATAAATTCAAATGTATAATAGTTTGACTGCAATGCATGTTATAATGTTAGAATTAAAGAGCAATAAACATGATGAATATTACCGTTGCACTTATCTGTACATAGTAAATGCAGTTTTTTTAAGCGGTTGTTGACATTGTATCTAAAACGTGATTTAGCCAAAAAAAATATATATATAAAAAAAACAAGACAATTATGTTACCGCTCTAATATGTCTTGCAATATTTGTGGGTGCAAAGTTCTGCATGATATTCTTGTTCAATATTCTCGTGGTTTCAATCTGACTGAAATTGTTATGGCAATATTGATGCCATCCTTAACTATACCGGAGCAGAACTTGCTGCTTTGGCAAGGGGCGGGGCCAATGCCGATCCTAGTCTTCTGGGGGCCCTACGCAAAACTGTGTCGGCCAGGGGGGTGTTATGAACGAATGAATGAAATACATTTGTCCGTGTTTCACTCCGTCTCGAATCGCACTGACGGAAAGCGCTTGTCTCTTCCGTGGCTAGCTATGCATTCAACTCGCTTTTTTAGTCTTGAGCAAGAGACTTTACGACATTCACGTTACATGATTTGTATGTTTATGTAAGATGGCGCCGAGGATGGGGACAGCCGTGTTGCGAGCTCCACTTTGGGAAAACTTTGCAGTTTTTCGTATGATTTTTTATTTGTTTTCTTGTTGTTTTTTCGTGTTAGATGTTGTTAGTATAACTGTCTACGATAGAGACACGCTTCTAAAGATTGGTTCCTCCGTCGCGCAACGCAAACCGGACTTTGAGTTTTTGAATGCCGGAGGATCGTTCACAGACACGGCATCAGAGCCCTTTGTCTGGGCTGTGCAACCGAAGAAACGCTGACGACGCCGAAAAAGAGGAAAAAGAGCTGGTGTTCTCGACAGACTGAGACGCCGTGCTTTCCGACCTCCTCTTCCTACAATTTTGCTGGCTAACGTTCAGTCACTGGATAATAAACTCTGCGAACTGCGGGCGCGCATTTCATACCAACGAGAAACAAGGGACTGCTGCGTTATTTGTCTCACAGAAACCTGGATGTCTGCTATTGTTCCAGACTCAGCCATCGAGCTCACGGGCTTCTCCGTGCATCGCTCGGACCGAATGGAAGAGCTCACAGGGAAAAGCAGAGGTGGGGGTGTTTGCTTCTTCTACATTAACAACTCGTGGTGTGATGAAAGAAATATACACTCTATTAAATCCTTCTGCTCCCCTGATCTGGAATTTCATACGCTGCTGTGTCGACCATTTTGGCTACCGAGGGAATTTACAGCCATCATAATCACGGCTGTTTATATCCCCCCCCATGCCAACACAGACCGGGCACTCGGGGAATTGTACGGGAATATAAGCGAACAGGAAACCACGCACCCAGACGCAGCCTTTATTGTCATGGGGGACTTTAATAAAGCCAACTTCAGGAAAACAGCTCCAAAATACTTTCAACACGTCACCATAAACACGCGTGGTGACCGGGTACTCGACCATTGTTACACTCCTTTCCGGGACGCGTACAAGTCCCTCCCCCGCCCACCTTTCGGCAAATCAGATCACTCCTCCGTTCTGCTTCTGCCTGCTTATAGGCAGAAACTGAAGCGTGAAGCACCCGCCCTCAGGACAGTCCAGTGCTGGTCGGACCAATCGGACGCTACACTACAGGACTGTTTTGATCACGTGGATTGGGACATGTTCCGTGCGGCGTCTGATGACGACATAGAGGCGTACTCAGATACGGTCACGTGTTTCATCAAGAAGTGTATAGATGATGTAGTTCCGACCAAAACAATCCGCATCTACCCCAACCAAAAACCGTGGATTAACAGCGATGTTCGATCAGCCCTGTCAGCGCGAACATCTGCCTTTAAATCCGGAAACGCTGATGATCGGAAACAAGCCAGCTACGGTCTCAGGAGATCCATCAAAGCAGCCAAACGACAATACAAAAACAAAGTTGAAGAACAATTCAACAACAATAATCCTAGAAGCATGTGGCATCAACAACATCACAGGCTTTAAAGGGAATAAACCAGCTACTGTGAACATTGCCGCCTCTCTACCGGACGAGCTCAACACCTTTTATGCTCGGTTCGAGGCTGATAACACCGCCCACACAGAGAGCGATCCCACGGCTGCTGTAGAAGAGGTGAGTCCACTCTCGCTTTCTGTCGCGGATGTAACCCGATCCTTCAAACGGGTGAACATCCGTAAAGCCGTGGGCCCGGACGGTATACCAGGCCGTGTGCTCAAAGCATGCGCTTTCCAGCTAGCCGGGGTTTTTACAGACATTTTCAATCTGTCCCTCTCTCTGTCTGTGGTTCCCGCATGCTTCAAAAAATCCACCATTGTGCCCATACCTAAGAAAAATAAAGTCACATGCTTGAATGACTGGAGGCCCGTTGCTCTGACCCCCATCTTCAGCAAGTGTTTTGAGAAACTCGTCAGAGAACACATCTGCTCTGTGCTTCCTGCTTCACTGGACCCACTACAATTTGCATACCGCAGTAACCGTTCCACAGATGATGCTATTGCCTTTACCCTGCACACTGCTCTCTCCCACCTGGAAAATAAGAACACTTATGTGAGGATGCTGTTTGTGGATTATAGCTCGGCATTTAACACCATAGTGCCAGCCACACTGGTTGCGAAGCTCCACACTCTGGGACTGAACAGATCTCTGTGCAGCTGGATCCTGGACTTCCTGACAGGCAGAAGTCAGGTGGTCAGAATGGGCAACAACAACACCTCATCTCCCCTGACCCTCAACACTGGTGCACCGCAGGGCTGCGTCCTCAGCCCACTCCTGTACTCCCTGTACACACACGCTGTACAGCAACACACAGCTCCAATGTCATCGTCAAATTTGCTGATGACACAACGGTGATAGGCCTGATCACCGACAACGATGAGACGGCCTACAGAGAGGAGGTGAGTACCCCTGATTAAATGGTGTCAGGAGAACCACCTCTCACTCAACATCGACAAGACCAAGGAGCTGGTGGTGGATTACAGGAGACAGAGCAGAGAACACACACCCATCACCATCGACAAGACACCTGTGGAGCGGGTGAGCAGCTTTAAGTTTCTCGGCGTTCACATCACTGAGGATCTCACATGGTCTGCTCACACAGATGCAGTGCTGAAGAAGGCACATCAGCGCCTCTTCTTCCTGAGACGGCTGAGGAAGTTTGGAACGAGTCCCAGAATCCTCAGATCCTTCTACACCTGCACTGTGGAGAGCATCCTGACCGGCTGCATCACCGCCTGGTTTGGAAACAGCACCGCTGGCAACCGCAAAGCCCTGCAAAGGGTCGTGCGAACTGCCCGCCACATTGTTGGAGGTGAGCTTCCCTCCCTCCAGGACATCTACACCAGGCGGTGTGCAAGGAAAGCCCGGAGGATTATCAAAGACTCCAGCCACCCGTCCCACAGTCTGTTCTCTCTGCTGCCCTCAGGGAGACGTCTCCGCAGCATCCGATCCCGCACTAGCCGACTGAGGGACAGCTTTTTCCCTCAGGCTATCAGGCTAATGAACAGTCAGAAATGACCCACCCTACAACACACTCCCACTCACACAACATGCCATGCACTGCACTTTAACACAGTTCTACCGGACTACACGCACACACTGCACTGGACACCATACAAAGCACACCCACGACATTGCATATGCATAATATGTTGCACCTTGCACATCTACCTGTTGCACAACCAATCTGTGCACAACCAATCTGCTGTAAATTTATAATCTGTTGCACCTTCACATTATTACTATGTATAGATTACATAATGTATAGATTGTGTACATACGGTGTATAATGTGTAGCTGATAACTAAGTATGTCTATATAGTACACTATGTGTACTGAGTATATGTATGTGTATTTTGCACATTGTCCTCTGTACAGTCTGTAAATATGTACTGTCCATATGTAAACTGTTGTTTTTTTTGTTTTGCTTTGCACTGTCTGGAGCACGCTCGTAAGAATTTCACTCACCAAGGCACTTGTGCTGTGGTGATGTGACAATAAAAGTGATTTGATTTGATTTGATGTAGAAAAGGCGACAGCGCACCGTTTTAAAATAAATTATCATTCATGTTTTCATAACCGCTGGCCAAATTAAAAAACTAAACTAAAATCAAATAATTTTTGAGAGCAAGGGAATCAAACCCGTAACTAATCGAGTTGTTTGTGTCAGGCTGGGGAGAGAGGTATTGTAATAATGTAAATTATGTGAAAAATAATGCGATTTTCGAACCACCAAACGTGAGAGCATGTTCTAGAACACCCCCAAAACTAAATCAAGACTTTGTAAAAGAGCATAATAGGACCCCTTTAAAAATGTACATGTTTGAACAGCTTAAAAAAAAATGTATCAATCTTTTTGATCTGTCATTTGAATTTTTACTCAGAAAAATTAGTTTCAGATTAATATTGCATCATCCATGTCATCCTGCAAGCAAAAACTATTTTTGATGTACCGCTTAATAGTTTCTAAATAATTGGCTTAACAGAACAATTAAATCATGTTGAAGTTGGCATTTTTTGGGGGGAAAACGCCAAAATACTTGCACTTATTCTGTTAATTTCCATAATAGCCATTAGCCAAAATAAGAATTAGGGAAAACTGCTTGCTATAATGATAATGACTGTCCCGTTAGGGGGGACCCTAAATTAATCATATTTTTAATAACTTTAAATTGTATGACTTGAACATATTTTATACATTTAATATAGAGGGGAGATTAAAAGTGTCTGGGTATACGGGTGTCAGACCTATGTCCCCATGTCTTGTGTCTCCCTTCCTCTCGTGCCCATATATAGTCCTTCCTGTTTCCAATTCATTATTAGTTCAGTTAGTCCCAGCCGTGTGTCTTGATTATGTTCCAGGTGCGTCTAGTTAGTTCTGTCTATTTATAGTCTGTTTTGCCCCATGTTTCCTGTCGGTTGTTAAACGTCATGTTTAATTTTTCTATGTGTTCCTCTGTTGGATTCTCTGTATGTTGTGGAAGTAAATAACTCATATTTGGAGTATCTCCTCGTCTCAGTGTCGGGCGCTTGCTTGGCCATTTATTGTGATTAACAGGAAATTGTGTTCAGCTGAATTGGAGTAGTATTTTGTTAGATGGGTATAAAAATCTTAGTTTACCGTGGCAGCCGTCACGGCAGCCGTTGTGTGAAGCCCTCCTCGCGTGAAGACCGAAGAGTGTAAAGACCATCGACTCTGCGACTCCTCCTGGCAGGGACACTGTCAAAGGATATAAGTATCGCTTTTTATTTATCCTCTTTCTTACTGCTTGTTTCACTTCTGTTTTAGTTTTTTATAACCAATTCTTACTATGTGTAAGTAAGTTGTTGTTTGTTAGCATGTGTGTTTGGCAGTGTTCTTTTTTTAGGATTACTGATAACTACTGCCGTTTGATTTGTTATCTATTTTAATTGTTGTTTTTTTACTACTTTTGTTGTTTTAGTATTTTGAAATGTTTTTAGCTTTATTTTATTTTTTCATTTAAATGTTTAGTTTTGAAATGTTGTTGTATGCATTTGTCATTTTATTTAATTTCTCAATTTTCTTAAATGTGTATATATATAGTATTTATAGAGTTTTAACTTGTAGTTTTAGTTACTTTTTCTTATTTGTAAGTTGCTTTGGATAAAAGCGTCTGCTAAATGACTAAAAAGTAAAGTAAAAAGTCTCCTTCGTTCTATGCCAGTGAGCAGTGTGACAGAACAACCGACCAACTATGACTGCAGCTGTGGACGCACTGTGGGGATTGCGGCAGGGTGGTCTGAGGTCTGAAGAGATATGTGGAAGAGTTTTTCTTGAGGTCTCTACTCGGTTGAGCTGGCACGACACCGCTCTAAGTGCATGCTTCCATCTGGGGTTGGATTACGAGACTATACGCTGCTATCTTACCATCTGTAATTTTCCCCTGATCAAGCTTATCTATCTTGTGCTGTTTCTTAACGGTTCCGATTTGGAAGTTGAGGTAATCCCCGAGTCTCGTCATCCCACTCCAGCTGGAACACACTGCGCCTCCCCAGCTCACCCCATGCCAAGAATCTCAACATACCCCTCCAACGGCTCCCCCCGCCTGCCAAACTCCAAAGACCCTCCTAAGTCAAAGCTGGTCCCGTCCAGTTCAGCGCTTCCCGAGCGCCCCCGAGAGTCAGCGCTTCCCGAGCGCCCCCGAGAGTCAGCGCTTCCCGAGCGCCCCCGAGCGTCCTCGTTTCGTTTCAGAGCGCCCCGAGCGTCCTCGTTTCCAGAGCGCCCCCGAGCGTCCGCGTTTCCAGAGCGCCCCCGAGCGTCCGCGCTTCCAGAGCGCCCCCGAGCGTCCGCGCCCACCAGAGCCTGCTCCTCGGCAGCGCCCCCTAGTGTCTGCGCTTCCAGAACATCCCCAGGAGTCTGTATTTCCCGAGCGCCCCCAAGTGTCCGCGCTTCCCGAGCGCCCCCAGGTGTCTGCGCTTCCAGAATGCCCCCGAGCGTCCGCGCCCACCAGAGCCCGCTCCTCGGCAGCGTTCACCAGAGCCTG
Organism: Ptychobarbus kaznakovi; assembly: GCA_027422405.1. NCBI lineage: Eukaryota > Metazoa > Chordata > Actinopteri > Cypriniformes > Cyprinidae > Ptychobarbus > Ptychobarbus kaznakovi. The sequence goes on from CM049797.1 coordinate 9,191,365, forward strand.
CTCCTCGGCAGCGCCCACCAGAGCGCCCCCTAGTGTCTGCGCTTCCAGAATGTCACCAGGAGTCCATGCTTCCCGAGCGACTCCAAGTGTCCGCGTTACACGAGCGCCACCAGGTGCCCGCGCTTCCCGAGCGCCACCAGAGTCCCACGGAGTCCCCTGATCCGCCATGGCCGCCCGAGTCACAAAAGTGTTTTTGAACATGCCCTGAGTGCCCTTGCACCATGCGCTTTAGACCATGCGCTTAGATCATTAAAATAGGGCCCCTTGTGTGTCAGTCTGTAGTACTGGACACGCAGTCCACATCCAACATCTCTCATTCATTCAGATCAGCTTCAGAAATTTGACACAACATAATTAGAGGAATAATTCACTCCAGAATGAAATTTATGTCATTATTTCCTCCCTCTCATGTTGTTTGAAACAGTTTGATGATTCATTGTCTGTGGGACACAACAGGAAAAACCTGAAATAATTTTCACGCAAACTTGAAGGGGTGTGTATAAGACTGACATGACACCTTCATAATCATGACATGACCCATATCAGGACTGTGAAGGAGGGTTTATGCATGTTTATGACAAATTCCGAGCGCTTCCCATTTGCACTGTAACAGAAACAGAACAAAGTTCATGCATGAATAAAGTCAAAGTGCTTTTTTTACACTTTGTGGTTTTTCTAGCTTTTCTAGCTGTCAATTTATAAAAAAAATGTTTGGGGGATATTATTTTTTATTATTTTTACTCATTTAAAAAGCTAAACAATAATTGTCCCTTAACAAATGTAATTTCTCAAATATTTTAAAAGCTTTATTTAAAGACAATTTTCAAAGACTTGTTTTGGCACAACCCTCTGCACTGCATATACTGCATACCCCAACAGCAACCTAGTTTTCACAGGAGGTCTCCCATCCAGGTACTGACCAGGCTCAACCCTGCTTAGCTTCAGTGGATAACCAGTCTTGGGCTGCAGGGTCATATGTTTGTGAAACGTGCTATACAAAATAAACGTAATCTTGACTTGACCTGAAATTATTACTTTTGCCTAACATTGTGGTTAGGTGATTTAAACAAACATCTAACCATAGTTCACTGCCACATTTGTGCTAGCACCTCCCACAATTCTCCAGGTCATGTGATCTTAACTTTAAAAGTGCAGGACCGTGGTTCTGGGAGTCAGATTGACTGATTTACTATCCTCTTCTCTACACTGATCATCAGCACACTGCAGTAATGAATATATGTGGAGGCTGGAGCGAAGTGCAGCCGGTCACTCCAAAGGTGATCAAGATTTGCCTTGAGGTATGAGACCCAAAATCACTCATAGAGTAAACGCACTGTCTGTTACGAGCTAGTAAGCTGTTTTGTCTGTTTTGATGCCGTAATATTGTTTGCACAAAATCAATTATTGTTTTTGTTTTAGTTTTCACTTAAACTCAGGTTTTTTATGTACATGTAGCACTATATGAATGATACACGCAAGTGCCTACTTTCTGCAATAAATTCAGACTTAATGAATATTAACAAGACATATAAATATATGTGTGTGTGTGTATATATATATGTATAATCACTCTTGATTGATCCTTTATTAAACTTTAAACTCAACAAAAGTGATGTTCAGTAAAATATTCAAAATGTCTAAAATGCCTCTTTTTTAGATTAAAATATAGCATTTATTAATATTAGTGAATTACCAACTTAATAAATTGTACTTATTGTAATGTGTTACTATAACAACAATGATAATAATAATGTTTGCCTATTTATTCAGGCGAGGCCAATGGTCGAGAACAAGGATGGAACTGATTTTAAGATGTACTCTCCTGTGGTCTATCGCTATCAGATTGTGAACGGAGTAAATTACCTGGTCAAGGTAAATTATTTTTGTTTATTTGTATTTGTATGAATTTTAAGCTCGTGAAACTCAATGTATGACTTGCATGCCACCCAATATCAACTAGTCAACTGCAGGTGTGATGTGTCAAGTCATTTGTCCGTCCTCACTGAAAGTTAAAATGCATCAAGTTAATCTTCTTGCATTTGCATTAGATACAACTTTTCTTAATAGTGTAGCATTGCTGGACAAATGTAGTCGAACGTGTAAAGTGTTTGTCTACATTAAACCCTAGTTGATTTTTCTCTCTATCAGGTGATGGTTGATGAGGAAGATGTGTGTATTCACCTGAATATATATCAGTCTTTTATCGAAGGAGTGAAACCGAGTGTGACTGGAATCCAGTTCCCCAAATCCTTTGATGACCCGCTGATCCCTTTTTGAACACTCACAGATGCACACAACAACAATAGTCTGTCTTATCTAATAACAGACACGAGCTACCATACTGTATAGAGGAACTGTTGAAATCCTTTCACTCCTCAATATTAAACTCCATAATCAAACCCTCCAGTGTCAGTGTGTTTACTGAACAATGTCCAACTCACTTCACAAATGGTTTAAACTGAAATAACTGAGCATAAATATTCCTCATTATTACAAATGTTTAAATATGAATTTAAAGAAGTTAAATTAAATTATCCAATGTTAAGATTTTATCAACTTCAATGACTGATTTTGAAACTGAATTTTTAGCATAATTACTCCAGTCTTCGGTGTCACATGATCTTAAGAAATCATTATAATATGTAGATTTGCTGCTCAATAAACATTTCTGATTATTATCAATGTTGAAAACTATTTTGCTGCTTCATATTTTTGTGGAAAATGTGATGCCATTCAGTCTTGGGTAAGATTAAAAAAAAATGGAAATTAATATTTTTCTTCAACAATGTTGCATTAAATCAAAGATTATAGAATACAAAAAAGGGCTTTGATTAAATTGATTTAAGTGACAGTAAATATATTACAAAGTACATATATTTCAAATAAATGCTGTTCTTTAACTGAGAACCATTATACCAATAATAAAAACATTATTAATAGTTATCACAAATAATAACTGATAATTAAGCAGCAAATTAGGCAGCATTAGAATGATTTCTGAAAGGACACTAAAGACTGGAGTAATGATGCTGAAAATTCAGCTTTGATCACAGATATAAATTACCTTTTAAAACATCCTAAACAGAAAACCACTATTTTAAGTGTAATATTTCATAACAGGCTATTGTTTTACTATATTTTTGATCAAATAAAGTAAATCTTCTTTCAAATAAATTGTCACGACCGGCCCGCAAGCCGCGACAAAGAAGAAGACAAACACGTTGGAACTAAAGGAATTACATTTATTAAAGTAAGATTAATTTCGGAAAACGAGATAAAAACAGCACGAGGAAGGAAGACGAGCCCGCCTTGCAACTGAAGGGAGCTGCTTAAATCTGCCGGCATCAGCTCCAACACAGGTGTAAGTCCCGACGTCATGCACCCGAACTCCATCCTGTAAAACAAACAGAAAAAACAAGCAACCAACCAATATGACCCATACTGGCTCCATAACATAAACAAATCAATAAAAAGCATTAAAAACGTTTAACCACCAGTGTGTATATAAAATAGGCTAATGCATGAATTAATATTATATTTGTATTAGGCCTATAGCCTAATAAATAATAATAATTTAATAATTTGTTACATTTATATAGCGCCTTTCTAGACACTCAAAGCGCTTTACATAGTAAGGGGGCTATCTCCTCATCCACCACCAATGTGCAGCATCCACCTGGATGATGCGACGGCAGCCATATTGCGCCAGAATGCCCACCACACACCAACTTACTGGTGGAGAGGAGACAGTGATGAAGCCAATCAGTGTATGGGGATGATTAGGAGGCCATGATGGTCAGAGGCCAGTGGGCTAGTTTGGCCAGGATGCCGGGGTAACACCCCTACTCTTTTTCGAAAGACATCCTGGGATTTTTAATGACCACAGAGAGTCAGGACCTCGTTTTAACGTCTCATCCGAAGGACGGTGCTTTTTCCAGTATAGTGTCCCCTTCACTATACTGGGGCATTAGGACCCACACAGACCACAGGGTGAGCACCCCCTGCTGGTCTCACTAACACCTCTTCCAGCAGCAACCTAGTTTTTCCCAGGAGGTCTCCCATACAGGTACTGACCAGGCTCAACCCTACTTAGCTTCAGTGGGAAACCGGTCTTGGGCTGCAGGGTGATATGGCTGCCGAATCACTCGAGTGCACTCGGAAGCAAAAGTCTTCAGATTTTCAATGTTTTAGAGTAAGATTGAGAATGATTTGATAGATTTTTTAACATTTTCTTAGACACGTGAAATCACGGAAGAAAGCAGATTGAAATGAACTCGTATTCTCGGGTCTGCTGTAAACTGCAATATATAGCCTACATTGCGACGACTCGAATAACGGCATTAACATCTGAGAAATGTGATAAGGCCAGTAGTAGTTTGCATTCCTGAAAAGTAATTTCTGACGTTTAACTAAAGGATTGGCAAATATTGCTGAATTGTCTCGTCATGTTTAGCTGCTTACATCTTACCTGAGCTCGCATTCAAGTCGCGCACAGCTCAGCACCTGTGAACGGTAAATCCCGCATTCTACACTTTGATTGGCTGTTTCAAATATTTGGACTTTGACGATTGCATTTGAGCCGCTGCACTGAGCCGGAGCACGCTAAATTAATTAGATTTTTTTAATGAAGTGGGCCAATGAAAGGATATACCTACATTTACTACAATCAATTTTTTGTAGATATTACGCAAAGGGCCGGCCCACATTGTACAGCGGCCCACCGGGTCCCGGTGCTCCCGGTCCTCCCGATGGCCAGTCTGCCACTGCTTGTACATCAATGTGACAACACCATCACTCTAAAAACACAAAAGGATATCACACACACATTTTCTGTTTAGCCCATCTCACAAGTCAGGGGCGTAGTTTACGCGGGGGACGTGTCCCCCTCACTTTTTATAAAAAGTAAATTCGTCCTCCGCACTTTTTCATTGGACAGTTGTGTTCCCTACATGTTGAAGTTTTAATGGAGCAATGTATATAAATGCAGAGTGATTTATATTTCAAAAAGACAAGATGGTCTATACATGACGTTTACCTTTCCATGGCAATCCGTCACTCAGTTTGTCACATCACGACACGCCCTAGCTCGCACCCGCAGTCCCGCGCTGTATTCAACATCTATAGAGGTCACGATGAGTTCAAAGAGGCAAAAAACTCTTCACTCCTTTTTATATTGTATATTGTACAAGTCAATTTTGATCTTAAAAGTTCTTTACCAAATGTTTAATGCTTAATTTATAATCTCTGTAGCTGTTAATGCCATACTTGTCTGCATTTCTTCTTAACATGCATGTTACTTTTTGACTGTTTTGTCTTGTTTTTAATAAATATTTACCTTTTGATAGTCATTCTTTGTGTGTAAAAGTTATTGTAAAATTAACAAGATTTGTAGGTTTAATATCTAGCTCGATTTGGGTTCATTTTAGCCTAGCAATGTAGTAATTTTAAACCATAAAATAGCAACCCAGCCTGCTGGGTTAAACATAATAACCCAAATTGTTGGGTTAAAATAACCCAGCGCTGGGTTCGTCCCTTTTTGACCCAGCGCTGGGTTACCAAAATAACCCAAATTGGGATGTTTTCAACCCAGCAGTTTTTAGAGTGTAGATGTGTATAAACAAACTGATCGACACCTTTGTAGAACTGAGGTCTCGCTTTTATTTACCATACATTATTCACTTCCTATCTTTATGTGTTATCCATAATTCCCCCAGACCTCGTACGTCATCTCTTGTGGACAACCACAGGGAAAGGAACAAGTATCCATCAATATAATCTACATCCCCCTTCTTAATGAGGGGTATACCTGGATATTTAACATGAATATAAAATTTAGATTAACAAAAAAAAAGATTTTAACAGCTATATATATAACATAGTTTGCCCTTAGCTTTACCTGCTAAATGCAAGATGGCGCCGAGTATGGCAGCCGTGTTGCGAGCTCCGGGAAAACTTTGCAGTTTTTCGTATGTTTTATTCGTTTTTTTGTTGTTTTACGTGTTAGATGTTGTTAGTATAACTGTCTACGATAGAGACATGCTTTTAAACATTGGTTCCTCCGTCGCGCAATGCAAACCGGACTTTGAGTTCTTGAATGCCGGTGGATTGTTCACAGACACGGCATCAGAGCCCTTTGTTTGGGCCGCGCAACCGAGGAAATTCTTGCCGACGCCGAAAAAGAGGAAAGAGAGCTGGCATTCTCGTCAGACTGAGACGCCGTGCTTTCCGACCTCCTCTCCCAACCATTTTGCTGGCTAACGTTCAGTCACTGGATAAAAAACTCTGCGAACTGCGGGCGCGCATCTCATACCAACGAGAAACAAGGGACTGCTGTGTTATTTGCCTCACGGAGACCTGGATGTCTGCAATGGTTCCAGACTCAGCCATCGAGCTCACGGGCTTCTCCATGCATCGCTCGGATAGAACAAAAGAGCTCACAGGGAAAAGCAGAGGCGGGGGTGTTTGTTTCTATATCAACAACTCGTGGTGTGATGAAAGGAACATACACTCTATTAAATCCTTCTGCTCCCCTGATCTGGAATTTCATACGCTTCTGTGTCGACCATTCTGGCTACCGAGGGAATTTACAGCAATCATAATCACGGCTGTTTATATCCCCCCTCAAACCAACACAGACCAGGCACTCAAGGAACTGTATGGGAATATAAGTGAGCAGGAAACCACGAACCCAGATGCGGCGTTTGTTGTTACGGGAGACTTTAATAAAGCCAACTTCAGAACAATAGCTCCAAAATACTTTGAACACATCACCATCAACACGCGTGGAGATCGTATACACGACCACTGCTACTCCCCCTTCCGGGATGCATACAAGTCCCTCCCCCGCCCACCTTTCGGCAAAATAGGCAGAAACTGAAACGTGAAGCACCCGCCCTCAGGACAATCCAATGCTGGTCGGACCAATCGGATGCTATACTACAGGACTGTTTTGATCACGTGGACTGGGACATGTTCCGGGCAGCATCTGATGACGACATAGAGGCATATTCAGATACGGTCACGTGTTTCATTAGGAAGTGTATAGAGGATGTAGTTCCGACCAAAACTATCCGTATCTACCCCAACCAAAAACCGTGGATTAACAGCGATGTTCGATCAGCCTTGTCAGCGCGGACATCTGCCTTTAAATCCGAAAACACTGACGATCGGAAACAAGCCAGTTACGATCTCAGGAGATCCATCAAAGCAGCCAAACGACAATACAAAAACAAAGTTGAAGAACATTTCAACAACAACAACCCAAGAAGCATGTGGCAGGGCATCAACAACATCACAGGCTTTAAAGGGAATAAACCAGCTACTGTGAACATTGCCGCCTCTCTACCGGACGAGCTCAACAGTTTTTATGCTCGTTTCGAGGCTGATAACACCGCCCACACAGAGAGCGCTCCCGCTCCCGCGGCTGCTGCAGAAGAGGTGAGTCCACTCTCGCTTTCTGTCGCGGGTGTAACCCGATCCTTCAAACGGGTGAACATCCATAAAGCCGTGGGCCCGGATGGCATACCAGGCCGTGTGCTCAAAGCATGCGCTTTCCAACTAGCCGGGGTTTTTACCCCGTGGTTCCCTCATGCTTCAAAAAATCAACCACTGTGCCCATACCTAAGAAAAATAAAATCACATGCTTGAATGACTGGAGGCCCGTTGCTCTGACCCCCATCTTTAGCAAGTGTTTTGAGAAGCTCGTCAGAGAATACATCTGCTCTGTGCTGCCTGCTCCACTGGACCCACTACAATTTGCATACCGCAGTAACGTAGACTGAACAGATCTCTGTGCAGCTGGATCCTGGACTTCCTGACAGGCAGAAGTCAGGTGGTCAGAATGGGCAACAACACCTCATCTCCCCTGACCCTCAACACTGGTGCTCCACAGGGCTGCATCCTCAGCCCACTCCTGTACTCCCTGTACACACACGACTGTACAGCAACACACAGCTCCAACGTCATTGTCAAATTTGCAGACGACACAACGGTGATAGGCCTGATCACCGACAACGATGAGATGGCCTACAGAGAGGAGGTGAGTACCCTGACTAAATGGTGCCAGGAGAACCACCTCTCACTCAACATCGACAAGACCAAGGAGCTGGTGGTGGATTACAGGAGACAGAGCAGAGAACACACACCCATCACCATCGACAAGACACCTGTGGAGCGGGTAAACAGCTTTAAGTTCCTCGGCGTTCACATCACAGAGGATCTCACATGGTCTGCTCACACAGATGCAGTGCTGAAGAAGGCACATCAGCGCCTCTTCTTCCTGAGACGGCTGAGGAAATTTGAATGAGCCCAGAGTCCTCAGATCCTTCTACACCTGCACTGTGGAGAGCATCCTGACCGGCTGCATCACCGCCTGGTTTGGAAACAGCACCGCTGGCAACCGCAAAGCTCTGCAAAGGGTCGTGCGAACTGCCCGCCACATTGTTGGAGGTGAGCTTCCCTCCCTCCAGGACATCTACACCAGGCGGTGTACAAGGAAAGCCCGGAGGATTATCAAAGACTCCAGCCACCCGTCCCACAGACTGCTCTCTCTGCTGCCCTCAGGGAGACGTCTCCGCAGCATCCGATCCCGCACTAGCCGACTAAGGGACAGCTTTTTCCCTCAGGCTATCAGGCTAATGAACAGTCAGAAATAACTCACTCTACATCACACTCCCACTCACACAACATGCCATGCACTGCACTTTAACACAGTTCTACCGGACTACACGCACACACTGCACTAACACATCTGCTATCACTGGACACCATACAAAGCACATCCACGACATTGCATATGCATAATATATTGCACCTTTGCACAACTATCTGTTGCACAACCAATCTGCTGTAAATTTATAATCTGTTGCACCTTAACATATTACTATGTATAGATGTGTACATAATGCAGACGTGTACATAGGGTGTAGTTCCTATCTTTACGTGTTACCCATAATTCCCCCAGACCTCGTACGTCATCTCTTGTGACAACCACAGGGAAAGTACAAGCATCCATCAATATAATCTACAATGTATTTTAAATCAAGAATGCATGGATTGACGATCCGATATAGAACGATCTAAATTAGGGTGTGCTCTTTCATTGTTGCACTAATTTCTCGTTCTCGTTTTATGTGAATTTAAGAAACAGACAGCTAGGTTTGTCAGGGCAGAATCAGGATGATAAACTTCCCAGATGAGAACAAATAGAGTGGCTTTTAACACATGAATGTATAAAATCTACTATTATACACAAGTGGTCAAGTATCCATTACTGTGTGTCATGTACTGTAAATACAACATGCACAAATTAAAATGTGAAATATGTAAACAATAGTACCCTTATAAGGACATCTTTGTAACTTATACTCAAAAAGGTGCACATTAGTACCTTAGAGTACCAATATGTCCCATAATGTACAACTATGAAACTTTTTGGGGTAAATAAGGTACAAAGATGTCCTTTAAGAATACTATCCCAGTGACTGGGACCCAAGCTGGGACTTTCTTTCTTTCTTTCTTTCTTTCTTTCTTTCTTTCTTTCTTTCTTTCTTTCTTTCTTTTCTTTCTTTCTTTCTTTTTCTTCTTTCTTTACTTTCTTTCTTTCTTTCTTCTTTCTTCTTTATTTCCCTCTGTTTTCATAATCATATATAATAATATAATCATAAAGCATATTAAGCAAAAAGGTATGATTAAAAATAAAACCTGTCAATTAGACAAGGTTAACTGAAAAAACAGGTATAACACTAGACATCCCCCCCATTATTTTAATGATGGCTACGCCCCTGTCACAAGTACAATAACTGCTTCTTTTGAACTGAGAGCTGAAGTACATTTTCTTAAACCCTGGACATTCACAAAACCTCTAAAACAATACCCACATCAAAAATACATAATGTGTAATAATATTTTAGATGAAAGAAAATTAAACACATTTTGGTCCCACTTTAATTTGTGTCTTTAAATAATTATACAAAAAAGTAGGCCTAATTGTGTCATGTTCATGTTAAATTGCAAAACACCTTTGTTGCTTCTGAGATAGAATAAGGATAGAATAAGGTTAAATGGGTTTAATGGGAGAGTTTTAAAAAGGATGAAAGGTGAAGAAACATCAGAAACAAAGACAACAACCCAGCAAACATTGGTCCGAAGGCAACGTCGTGTCCCTGGCCAAAAATGATCATGATAGCACGACATAAATATATAAAAATATGTAACACAGAAAATTTCTTAAAAATGCATTCAGATACGTTTGTACATGTCTATTGTCTGGGGTTGCATGTATAATTGTTACTTTGACTTTTAGTTACGTGTATTTCAATAGGCTATACACGCTAGTACCCTGTTGCGATTCAGTTGTGAGACAACATTCAGTAGGTGACATCTTTTACACATGTATTTATAGTCCGGAGCGGAATGCGTGGGCTCCCGGAACGGAGTGGACTGTGTGGGCTCCCGGAACGGAGCGGGCTATGGAGAGGACTCTGTGGGCTCAGGGATGGAGCGGGCTCTGGAGCGGACTGCGTGGGCTCCCGGAACGGAGCGGACTGCGTGGCTCCCGGAACGGAGCGGCTAGGAGCGGACTCTGTGGCTCAAGGAATGGAGCAGGCTCTGGAGCGGACTCTGTGGGCTCCCCGGAACAGAGTGGGCTATGGAGCGGACTCTGTGGGCTCAAGAAATGGAGCGGGCTCTGGAGCGGACTCTGTGGGCTCCCGGAACGAAGCGGAATGGAGCGGGCTCTGGCGCAGATATACATTAAAACTAATCCATTTCATATTTACACTGAAAAAGGTCCATCCACGGAAAGCTGTGTAGTCCCGTCAAATAAGTTACAGCTGTCACTTGACCAGCCATAACTTTTACGGGACCTCTACAGGCTTTCCGTGGACAATGCATTAATAAGTCATAATTTAAGTTTATTATAATTTTATTATGCAAAACTTACAGTGCTACACTCGGTATACACCCTCTGACAAGTTCATATTTATTACAACTCATCAATATTCATATTTACACTGAAAAAGGTCCGTCCACGGAAAGCCTGTAAAGGTCCCGTCAAATAAGTTACCGGTGTCACTTGCTGATGTTGGATTTTGATTAATTTTACCACATATGGTGCATGACCAACCGTAACTTATTCAAAGGGGCCTCCACAGGCTTTCTGTGGACAATGCATTAACAAGTCATAATTTAAGTTTACAATAATTGTATTATGCAAAACATACAGTGCTACACTCAGAAAACACCCTCTGACAAGTTCATATACATTAAAACTCATCAATATTCATATTTACACTGTAAAAAGTCCGTCCACGTAAAGGCCGTGTAGGTCCCGTCAAATAAGTTACAGCTGTCACTTGACCAGCCATAACTTATTTGATGGGACCTCTACAGGCTTTCCGTGGACAATGCGTTAATGAGTCATAATTTAAGTTTATAATCTTTTTATAATAATTTATTAGTAATGCCTACAGTACAGTGCTCAGCATACATGCACGTCCAGTAGTTTCATGTACACCTGAGCTCGTAAAATGGCTTCATTTTAATAAAAAGCACTGTCCAAGGAAAGCATTTGAGGCCCTGTCAAATAAGTTGCACCTGGGCACTTCCTGTATGCATCGGAAAAAACGCAGGAAGTGCCCACGTGCAACCTATTTAACGCGACCTAGATAGGTCCTCCATCGACAATGCTGTATTAAATCATATTTTCATAGCTACAATGATTTTATTGAGTATTACCTACAGTACAGTGCTCAGGAAACACCGTCCAGCAGTTTCATGTACAACGGAGCCTGTAAAATGGCTAATATTCATAAAAATGTGCACTGTCCACGGGAATTCTGTGAAGGACCGTCAAATAATTTGCACGTGGGCACTTCCTCTATGAATCGGCAAAATAGCAGGAAGTGCCCACGTGCAACTTATTTGACAGTCCCTTCGCAATGGGATAAATTGTCTGTTTCACAGCTGCCCCTGTTCAGCCTCCGGGGCTCCCAGGGGCTTCAAATTGCACAGGAAGTTGCGTCACGTGGCCCTCGATGACAAACGGAGAGGGCTAGGTCGGGAGATGCCAAAAAAATATTTATTTGCTCTTCATACAACCTTCTGTCTTACATGGAAGGTGGTTAGCAGTCAAGGTTTTTTTTTCGGCTAATCGGGCAGATACGGACACCGAACTCCAGAGGCTGTCCCGGGGGACCGTTACGTGATGTATATATCAATTTTTCAGGGCGATCAGACATTTCTGTCCCGCTGTCCGCAAAAATAACTGAAAACAAAATGGATAAGTTACACGTTTATCTGTGGACAGACCTTTTTCAGTGTTTTAAAGTGTCATAATTTAAGTATATAATAATTGTATTATGCAAAACGTACTGTTCTACACTCAGGAAACACCCACTGACAAGTTCATATACTGTACATTACAATTCATCAATATTCATATTTACACTGAAAAAGCTCCATCCACGGAAATCCTGTCAAAGTCAAAGTCAAAGTCAGCTTTATTGTCAAATTCTGCCACATGTACCGTACATACATACAGATAATTGAAATTGCATTACTCTCTTACTCCCTGGTGCATACAGATAACACTAAACACTAACAGAGAACACAAAATACAGATAAGTACAAAATCAATATATATAAATATATATATATATATATATACAGTATATACATATACATATACATATAGTATATATATACATATATATATACACACATACATACACAAAAATGCAACTATTACAAATATACAAATAAGGACATGTAGGAAGAAAATAAAACATTAAATACAAAAATAAAAATAATAATATAAAAAATGGATAAAGTGGCATAAGGCACATGGCAGATAGTGCAAATCAGTGAAATAAACAAACAAACAAACAAACAAACAAACAAACAAACAAACAGTGCAGAATATAAATGGTGTAGTGCAAAGAGCTTATCAAGACTATTTAAAGTGACAAGGAGCAGTCTATTATTCAGACTGTCAGAAGAGGTAGTTGAATGAGGTCAGTCCAATGCTGTACAAGTGACCGGTGCTTGTCTCAGTGTGAGTGTGAGTGTGTGTGTGTGTGTGTGTGTGTGTGTGTGTGTGTGTGTGTGTGTGTGTGTGTGTGTGTGTGTGTGTGTGTGTGTGTGTGTGGTGTGTGTGTGTGTTGTGTGTGTGTGTGTGTGTGTGTGTGTGTGTGTGTGTTGTGTGTGTGTGTGTGTGTGGTGTGTGTGTGTGTGTGTGTGTGTTCGGGTGGGTGTGGTGGTGGGGTGGGGGTCAGAGTTCAGTGATTCGTGAGGTAAGGGGGGGGGGGCAAGGACGGGAGGGAGTTCAGCTTCCTGACAGCCTGGTGGATGAAGCTGTCTTTCAGTCTGTTGTCCTGGATTGGAGACTCCTCGTCTCCTCCCTGATGGTAGCAGACTGAAGAAGTTGTGTGTCGTGTCGGGTGGGTGGGATCACCTGCATACTGAGGGCTTTGCGGGTGAGACGGGTGTTGTAAATGTCCTGGAGGGAGGGGAGAGAGACACCAACGATCTTCTCAGCTGCTCTCACTATCCGTTGAAGGGACTTGCGGCAGGACGCATTGCAGGCGCCATACCACACAGTGATGCAGCTAGTCAGAATGCTCTCGATGGTGCCTCTGTAGAAGTTGCACATGATGGGGGCCGGGCTCTGGCTCTTCTTAGTTTGCGGAGGAAGAGAGACGCTGTTGTGCTTTCTTGGCTAGCTGCAGTGTTGTTGGTCCAGGAGAGGTCCTCTGTGATGTGTACACCCAGGAACTTGGTGCTGCTCACACTCTCCACGGTCGCACCATTGATGTCAAGGAGCATGCAGAGAGTGCACTCTCCTGAAGTCAACGACAATCTCCTTCGTCTTCTCCTTCTGTGTAGGTCCCGTCAAATAAATTACAGCTGTCACTTGACCAGTCATAACTTATTAGAACGGCCCTCTACAGGCGTTCTGTGGACAATGCATTAATAAGTCACAATTTAAGTTTATAATATTTTTTATAATCATTTATTAGTAATACCTACAGTACAGTGCTCAGGATACACCGTCCAGTAGTTTCATGTACATCTGAGCTCGTAAAATGGCTTAATTTTTATAAAAATGCACTGTCCACGGAAAAACTGTGGAGGCCCTGTCCAATAAGTTGCACGTGGGCACTTCCTGTATGTAATCAAAAAATGCAGGAAGTGCCCACGTGCAACCTATTTGATGCGACCTTGATAGGTGCTCCATGGAAAATCCTGTATTAGATCATATTTTATAGCTATGATGAATTTATTGAGTATTACCTACAGTACAGTGCTCAGGAAACACCCTCCAGCAGTTTCATGTACATCGGAGCTTGTAAAAATGGCTTAATTTTCATAAAAATGCACTATCCACGGAAATCCTGTGGAGGCCCTGTCAAATAAGTTGCACGTGGGCACTTCCTGTATGAATTGGCAAAATTACAAGAATTGCCCACGTCCAACAAATTTGACACGGCACAGATAGGTATTCCATGTACAATACTGTATTAGATCATATTTCATAGCTGCAGTGATTTTATTGAGCAATAAATATGGTGTGAATTTCATTAAAATCTGTAATATTAAAAATATTACAATTTCCTAAAAAGCATTAGGCCATCAAATCCACGGAGCAATTAATAGGTGGCTTGTGGGTAAGCTGTCCGTGGGACGCTGCGCAACACCTCCTATATGATTTTTCACACCCCAACACCCACCTGGTCACCGAGAGGAGCACCGGTGGGCCCAGCCAGAGGTGTCAGCTAGTACCTTGGGTCCCCAGGGGATCTGGGCACCTCGACAAATTTAGCCTCCGGTTTTGTGTGTTATGTTGCAATGTGCCATTTGGCCACTGGCTGGCAGGCTGCTAACCACGGACAACCTATTTTTCCATGACAACCTATATGACCACAAATTTACTTTTTGTCCCCTGACCACCTACAGTGCTCAGTGTAAATGAGTACACCCCCTTTGAAAAGTAAAATTTTAAAGAATATCTCAATGAACACAAAAACATTTTCAAAAATGTTGACAAGACTAAGTTTTATATAACATCTGTTTAACTTATAACATGAAAGTAAAGTTAATCATATAACTTAGAGAACAACATTTTCAGTTTTACTCAAATTAGGGTGATGCAAAAATGAGTACACCCCACTGAAAGTCTCTGGAGCAAAGCTAAATTTAGACTACACAAATGTCTAATTTAACAAGAAATCAACCACAGTTGAGTCTAATTATTCATTACACAGGTGATAGTTGACTATAAAGGTGTTACTTAAAGAAAACCCCTTCCCATTCCATGCTGTCAGCAATGGCACCACAAGGAAGAGAAATTTCACAAGACCTGAGAAAGAAAATGTATTTACACAAGAAAGGTGAAGGCTACAAGAAGATCAGCAAAGCTTTACTTATCAGTCAGAATACTGTAGCAAAAGTGGTACAAACATTTTAAAAAAGATGGAACTGCAACCATCTCACAGAGACGTCCAGGTCGTCCACGGAAGTTAACACCTCGTCAGGAGCGTCTTCTGATGAGAAGGGTTGAAGAAAATCAACATGCAATTTCACTGCAGTTATCTAAAGAAGTAGAAAGCCAAACTGGGTGACTATTTCCTGTGACACAATACAGTACACTGCAGAGGAATGGCATGCATGGGTGCCGTCCACGAAAGAAGTCTCTCCTAAAGCCCAGGCACAAAAAAGCCCGCCTAGAGTCTGCCAGGGCCCATACTGACAAAGATGAAGACTACTGGGACTCTATACTCTGGAGTGATGAGACCAAGATAAATGTTTTTGGAACCGATGGCTTCAAAACTGTATGGCGTCGCAAAGGTGAGGAATACAAAGAAAAATGCATGGTGCCTACAGTGAAAACATGGTGGTGGCAGTGTCCTTATGTGGGGTTGCATGAGTGCTGCTGGTGTCGGGGAGCTGCATTTCATTGATGGCATCATGAATTCACAAATGTACTGCTCTATACTGAAAGAGAAGATGCTACCATCACTCTGTGCCCTTGGTCGTCGTGCACTTTTCCAACATGACAATGATCCTAAACACACATCTAAGACCACTGTTGGATTTCTGAAGAAGAACAGGGTGAAAGTGATTCAGTGGCCAAGTATGTCCTCCTGATCTAACCCAATCGAACACCTAGGGGGAATTCTGAAGAGACAAGTTGAGCATCACTCTCCATCCAGCATCCAATCTCTAAAAGAGGTCATTCTTGAAAAGAAAAAGATAGATCTGGCAAATTTGTTTTTTTTCGCCAACTTGTTCATTCCATGCCTAGAAGACTTGGTGCTGTCATTAAAAATCATGAGGCCATACAAAGTACTAGATTTAGTAGTTTTTGTGTGTGGGTGTACTCATTTAAGTAAAACTGAAAATTTTGTTCTCTAAGTATATTATTAACCTTACTTTCATGTTATAAGTTAAACAGATGTTATATTAAACTTAATCTTTCAACATTTGGAAATGGTTTTTGTGTTCATGAGATATTGTTTAAAATTGTACTTTTCAAAGGGGGGTGTACTCATTTATGCTGAGCACTGTATATGACCATAACTGGACTTTTTGTCCCTGACCACCTACAGTATATGACCACACGAAGAGCCTATTTGCCCCCCTGACCACCTATATTACCACGAACAGCCTATTTGTCACACTGACCACCTATATGACCATGAACAGCCTATTTGTGCCCCTGACCACCTATATGACCACGAACAGCCTATTTGTCCCCCTGACCACCTATAATTGACCCACAGAAACAGCCTATTTGTCCCCTCTGACCACCTATATGACCTTAAACACCTATTGTCCCCCTGACCCACCATATGAGACCACAAACAGCCTATTTTTCCCCACTGACCATCATTTGACCCCACAAACAGCATATTTGTCCCCCTGACCACCTCTATGACCACGAACAGCCTATTTGTCCCCTGACCACCTATATGACCACAAACAGCCTATTTTTTCCCACTGACCCATACATTGTGGACCCACAAACAGCATATTTTCCCCCTGCCACCTCTATGACCACGACCAGCCTATTTGTCCCCTGACCACCTATAATGACCACAAACAGCCTATTTTCCCACTGACCATCATTGTGACCACAAACAGCATATTTGTCCCCCTGACCACCTCTATGACCACGAACAGCCTATTTGTCCCCTGACCACCTATATGACCACAAACAGCCTATTTTTCCCACTGACCATCATTGTGACCACAAACAGCATATTTGTCCCCCTGACCACTTCTATGACCACAAACAGCCTATTTGTCCCCTGACCACTTATATGACAACGAACAGCCTATTTGTCCCACTGACCACCAATATGACCACGAACGGCCAAATTTAGCAAATGGCTGCAATATAACAAAGAGTGAAAAATTTAAGGGGGTCTGACTACTTTCCGTACCCACTGTAAATGACCACGAAGAGCCTATTTGACCCCCTGGCCACCTATATGACCACAAACAGCTTATTTGTCGCACTGACCACCTATATGACCATGAACAGCCTATTTGTGCCCCTGACCACCTATATGACCACGAACAGCCTATTTGTCCCCTGACCACCTATATGACCACAAACAGCCTATTTTTCCCACTGACCATCATTGTGACCACAAACAGCATATTTGTCCCCCTGACCACTTCTATGACCACAACAGGCCTAAATTGTCCCCCTGACCACCTCTATGACCAACAACAGCCTATTTGTCCCCTGACCAAA
>CM049797.1:9209225-9281725 GCA_027422405.1 Ptychobarbus kaznakovi
GAATCACACCGGGTATCTCTACAAGATGATGAAAAACAGCATGATTAAACAACGATATGACTTTTGTTTTAACAAATACATTTTTAGATCTTTCAAACCTAAAACCATGATGCTCTAAAGCAAGGATTAGAAGCAGTCAAATGATCCTCCGATGAATGCAAGACGGTTACAGAGATTCGTCTTTATGAATTAGACCTAAATTAGACAAAAAATTAGCTGTCGTGAAGTTGTTTGCAACAAAAGTAGTTCTTAAACAAGCTGCAACAAATGTCTCACAGAATCTTTACAACAGATTAGACTTTCTTTCTCACTTTAAAAGTGATATTATTAACCGTGGGGTTTAAATGCAGTTGAATTTTTTTTCACAGTATAATGTTTTATTTTATTAAAATAAAAACAACTGAACTACAGTGTATATAGGTTTATTTTTACTAAGATTTGATCAAATAACTGATATAAGAAACATGCAAATATTCGATAAGTCCATCTTATCATCCCCAAACTGATGTGTCTGATGGTTTGTGATGACATAAATATCTTACTGATACAAACGTGTTAAGATGTTAAGCATCTGTAAAAAATAGTTTAAAAAGTCATCTTTTTTAGCTTTCATGTAGGATTCGTGACCACACTCAAGTGGTTTTTGTGTAACAGCGTCCTGAGACAAATGAAAATAGAATGCGTTAAAGACTTTTCTCTTTAAGATATTTGTAATGACTATATATGATATATATACAGTAACCAGTGAGTACATGAATCAGTATAAATACATATCCTCATAAATTCAGTGTGATTCTATCATATCAATCAATGAATTTAAAAAAAGATTTAATTTATATACCATACCTGACTTTCTCTTCAAAACACAATAAACTTTCTTACTACTTTTTAAATGTGTAGAACAACCGTTTTGGGGGAGGAAAACCATATAGTGTTGTGTTTCTACGTTAGGATGCTTGTAGTTTGTAGTTAATCACATCTTTAACCTAAAAAAAAATTTTTTCATTCAAACTCTCTTACGCACGCCCGCAAAAGTAGCAAATCCATGATTTATTAACCTATCGATTTAATTTTTATAAAACTATCACGTTTATATTTCAAATCCACTGGTTACAATTGAAAGCCAAACTCAGAAATAACATGTAGCCAAAAATATAAAGTAATAGGCTAATAAATAAGTAAATAAACTGAATGAAAGTAATGGAGCAGAGGCCAAATCATTGATGCACACGTCAATGCCGTTTACATTCAGGTCCAGTCGGGTTCGAAAATAAATGCGGTCGGGTCGGACTCAGGACTAATTTCATTCATTTCAAATATTCAATGATTTGATTATTACAGACACTGAGTCATTAATCATTTGTTCGATCATAAATGTCAAAAAATGTCCAATACATATACACGTGTCTGTGTGCTGGTGCAGACCATCTAAAATGGTCAAAAACGTGCACCTTTCAAAGCATTGGTGTGGACAGAATAAAAAAGACATGCATCATCCCACCTTTAACTTAAAATGACGTATCAACTGTAAGCCGTTTACCTAACTATTGTTTAGAGACATACACGAAAGAAATGCGTATCTATGTACGCGCTGTGAAATGCGTAGCTTTAAGAGTTGTACAGGTAACAGAAAAACACAAACACTCGCTTTTTATGCTCGGTTTGTCTTGTGACCCGGATCGTAGACAGCCCTGAAAGATGACCTAAAAGAAATATCTTTTGTTTAGTCCTAAGCAACGTCCTGTAGAGGGACTATCATATAAACACACGGATAAAGTCAAGATATCTAGCAGTTTTAGGTGTAGTTAGCAGGGATCAGTCTGGTGTGTGAAAGAGCAATTGCGTTTGTGTTGTTAGACCGTATTGTTCTTATTGTCACTATAAAGATTTGTACGCTTATATACATTTATGAACGCTGTTACAGAATTTGTCTTAGAGACTTTCAATGGTATATACGCCCACAGCCATATCACCCTGCAGCCCAAGACTGGTTGCCCACTGAAGCTAAGCAGGGTTGAGCCTGGTTAGTACCTGGATGGGAGACCTCCTGGGAAAACTAGGTTGCTGCTGGAAGAGGTGTTAGTGAGGCCAGCAGGGGGTGCTCACCCTGTGGTCTGTGTGGGTCCTAACGCCCCAGTATAGTGACGGGGACATTATACTGTCAAAAAGCACCGTCTTTCGGATGAGACGTTAAACCGAGGTCCTGACTCTCGGTGGTCATTAAAAATCCCATGACACTCATCGTAAAGAGTAGGGGTGTAACCCCGGTGTCCTGGCCAAATTCCCTTCACTGGCCCTTGTCAATCATGGCCTCCTAATAATCCCCATCCACTTGATTGGCTCTATGACTCTCTCTCCTCTCCACCTGTAGCTGGTGTGTGGTGAGCGTATACACTTGATTGGCTCTATGACTCTCTCTCCTCTCCACCTGTAGCTGGTGTGTGGTGAGCGCATACACTTGATTGTCTCTATGACTCTCTCTCCTCTCCACCTGTAGCTGGTGTGTGGTGAGCGCATACACTTGATTGGCTCTATGACTCTCTCTCCTCTCCACCTGTAGCTGGTGTGTGGTGAGCGCACTGGCGCTGTTGTACTGTGGCTGCCGTCGCATCATCCAAGTGGATGCTGCACACTGGTGGTGGTTGAGAAGAGACCCCCTCATGATTGTAAAGCGCTTTGGGTGTACAACAATACACAATAAAGCGCTATATAAGTGCGTCATTCATTCATTCATTCAATATTTTATTAAAAGACGACGCAGAGGACTGATTGAGTAACGCTCTGTCGAGCATTCATCCAAGAAACCTGTAACTTTATCGTAATTATTTAAAAATACATAAGCATCATGCCTGACACTTTGTAACTGACAAAAATTTAAGCTAAACAAACATTTGCTATTGTGATAAATAAGAGAATTAAGACATGTTAAAAACTGCCGGCCGCATGCTTTCTTAAAGAAGAGCAGACAGACATGACGACGCACAGTTATAGCCGTACCTGTTTCCTGGAACAAATCTAAAAAGGCGGACGCCTAAAACACAACGACTGAATAAAACGGACTGGATCATCGCTTTCGCTTAAAACAACAGTGATTTTATTAGACATGTTTAGAGACACGTGCAAAGAAAATAGTGTTTCCACACTATCTTCAACTTGTAATGTGCAACTTTGTGTTCTAAATGAAGTAGATGTAACAGTGAAATAGTAAGATCGAGGCCTTGTGTCTCATGGCCTCTTTGTAGACAGACCAGTAATCTGTACATCACAATCTCAGTTTAAACACTTAATTATCTTATACTGTATTTGTTCTTGTTTTCACTTGCTGCATGATTGACCACATTCTGAGAATGGTCTTCATCTCTATAAACATTAAATATATTTAGAAGGGAGGATTTCAGTATTAGGTATTTGTTATACTAATACGTATTTCTGTTGTGCAAACATATTCCCTGTATAAAAGACGTCTGTAACCTTTTCAAAGGGGATGTAGTATAATTTTATGTTTCTTAATTGCGGTCACATTACCTACACTTTAATCTCAAGCGGAAATGACGAAAGAAATGAGTACGACAAATAAAATGCTCACATCGTCATCAGCTGTCTGAACAAGAGCTCTAGATGTAGTGGCGTAAGAAAAAAAGTAATTTAAAACAACATTTACAAAAAATATACCCAGATGATCATGAGTGGGTTTTCTGTGTTCACATGATAATTTTCTTAGTGACTTGGACTCTTGAGTTACATAGTGAGCACACAAATAATAATAATAAAAAAATAAAAATAAACAGTTGAAACGAGCTCAGCTGATGCATCTCTTTAATTTCATGTTGAATGGTGAAAAAAATCCACATTCTGTGCATCTTATGTATTAAACAAGCCCTTAAAAAAGAACATAAAGCCATGATACTTGTGTAAAAATATTGGATCAAATATGTTGAATGAATGTAAAATGTTTTCTTTGTTGGGATAAGAAGGTTCATCTATTGGAACTTAGAAAATAAGAGCAAATAATATTAAGATCAAATACTTTTAAATGTAGGTTTGTCAAAAAGAAAGAATAATAATGTATCTGGTTTAGTTGTGTTTAAAAATAAATAAAATCCCCTTCTTAAAAA
Source organism: Ptychobarbus kaznakovi (assembly GCA_027422405.1). Taxonomy (NCBI): domain Eukaryota; kingdom Metazoa; phylum Chordata; class Actinopteri; order Cypriniformes; family Cyprinidae; genus Ptychobarbus; species Ptychobarbus kaznakovi. Next base: position 9,213,341 of record CM049797.1, read on the forward strand.
CATTGCATCAAGCTTAACTTAGTAACCTGATTCTCATTTCATCGTGCATTCATCACATATTTATCAGACTTATAAAAGTATCATGATCCTTCGTAGGACTTTGTTAGAACACAACAGATACGAAACTACATCTGGTAACCTTTTATTCAGGCTTTAAAGCAGGTTTATGCCTTAAAATCATACTTGATTTTGGAAAAAGTTTGAAAACTAGCATGCATATGCCTATCTGAACTGCTGACCTTCCTGAATGACGTCATTGTATGTGTGTATGTGTGTATGTGTGTGTGTGTGTGAGGACCTGTTTGGATTATTTTTAAAATAAGCCATTTTAAAAAACACTGCAACAACCACATTTGTCAACATGATTCTTTGTAATATCATGTTTGGCCTTATATTTACTAGGAATTGAATCTTTGTAAAAATAGGAAAAGTAATAAATAAATAAAAATAATATAGATCTATGAGACTTTTGAACCATTACAACTTAACAACAGTATTACCACTATCAATAAGCAGTGTTAACAACAAAAGCATATGTTTAATACATATTGTATATAGGTTTTAACAACGTAGGTATTTTTCATACCGGCGGTCATTCATTTAGCTTGTTCTGTGCTTTTAAAGTGTAATTAACCCATTGATCCTCACATGTGCTGATTCATTCAAGAGCAGTTTACAACTCCAAAGAATGCGCGTCGTGGTGACATGTCTGTAGTTGACTTAAACAAACATTTTAAATGAGTTTTATGGGGGAAAGGGTTGGTGCCTGCAAAAGTCATCTCTCTTCAAAACGGATACATCACATTTTGTATATTTCTACATATATTTTCAGTAGATAACCAATAGTATATTGATAGTATAGGCAGGCAAGCTTTGGGACAAACTATCACATCACACAACTGCGTCTTTAAGGGACCGCTCTGTCGCATCTGTTACACACACCCACTGTAAACTGACCTGTCAATCATCTTGTCACAGTTAGCATCCTCCATATTTCATTTCATTTAACTTCCTACCGTATTGGAGAGAAAAGAAGTAGCTTGTTGATCTGCCAGTCCCGGGTCTTTCATGTGGAGAACTCTGCTCATATTTTCTGCATAATTATGCATTTAAAAGTTAACGACCAAATGGATGTTTATAAAAGTTAACATTGCTGTTGCAGATTAAATATAACATGGATAACAATAAATATATTTTTTTTTACCAGTTTAAATGTTGATTATTAGTATTACCTCTCTACCTTTTTATTCGTGTTTGTAATTCTGGACCGAATCCTTTGCCAAAGCGCAATGGATTGTGTTCAATTTTAGCCATTAGAGTGTGCACGGATCCACACTTCAAAAATCGACCTGAAATAGTAGACCATCCGGGGACTTTTGGCATACTCTTTTCAACATACTATGCTTTGGGACACACTTATTTTCTCACATACTATTTAGGATGAAAAAGAAAGGAAAAGAAAACTAGAGTCAAACCTGGCTCATGTCAATTTTGGTATATGAGGGTTGAAACTAAATATATTTTCTATTTCAAAAATATATTACAATGAGCTTCTATTTACAACATATATTTGGCATATATTTAAAACACATTTTGGTCACAATGTTTTATTTATATTTATTTATTTATTTTTCTGTATGGGCTGACCTCACCATAAAAAGCTTGATAAGAAATTAACTCTGAAATGACCATTATGTGTCATGGGACATGCTTTTCAGTCAAACGCATGAGGACGTACTAATTCAAAGTCTTTAATAAGTAACCAAAACACAGGACCTTAATCATGTGTCACTGGTGCTTGGAACTTTATGATTACTGCTTGCGGCTATATTTAATTTTGATGCTGTCTATTTCAGCACATTATTGTATGCACCTTTATTGTAGATTTACAGGTGAGTTCAGTAATTACAGGATCACATGTACTCTATGTTGATGAAGTCATGATGATATCACAGCTAATCTGAAAATCTATACTGCCTCTATAAGTATTAAAAGTTCCAGAATGATCATTTAATTTCACATTTTACACATGGAGTGCATGAAAACGTATATTTACAGATGTGACAAAATAACTTTCCTTTAGTTGGGGAAATTGCTTCTTATTTATTTGTGATGATAAAATACCAGTGAGAAGCAGAGTATGCTGAGTGTTCCTCAAATTTAACAAAACCTCAGTGGGAAATCATCTGTGAAATAATCATTAGTAGTTCAATGTAATTTTCCACTGTAATATATAACTTATTTTGGCACCTTTGGTGTGATCACATGGTGTTCCAATGACGGATCAAGTCATATGAAATTGGCAATATAAATAGTGGATCAGAATCAAACTGAGAGTCAGACTGCCTGATAACATTTCTATTTCATCCAGACTTTAATCATCAGCACTGCAGCAATGTCTGACTGGAGTCCGGTGAGGCCTGTCACCTCAAAGGTGGAGAACATCTGCTCTAAGGTATGAGACACAAAATCACTCATGCTGTGAATGCATTTATTTGTCATAGCTTAGTAAGATGATGTATTTTGGTGCTGTGAATGGAAATATTTCTTGTTATTTTTAAGAGATTGCTCTGTTTTGCTTTTCAATTAAAATCATAATTCATTTGTGTTTTATTATTTTCTAATTTTTAAACATAACTCCAGAGACTAATATATTAAATCTTCTGTTTATTCTGATAAAGTCACAAGTACAGGAGAAGGCTAAAGCCAAATTTGATGTTTACATTCCTGTAGACTTTATTTCTACAAATGAACATGGGGTAAACTACACATATGTGGTAAAGGTAGTTGGGTTTTTATGTTTAATGTTAATTTTATTTTGTTCTTATTTAATGTCTCAAGTGATTTGCATCTTCACTGTCTGATTATGTTATGAAGCTCAAGTCACTGTATAAAATGTTTCTGCATTTGCAGGAAATACAACATTTTGTTGCAGCTTTGTATCATTGCTGGAAACATCTAGTCCAAATCTAGTCTACTATCTTCAATTTCTCTTTCGTTTAGGTGGATGTTGGAGGAGACAAGTGTGTTCATGCAAAGATATTTGAAGCCGGTGGAGGAGAACTGATTTTGCCCTCTACCCAAAAAGCCCTAATGAGCCTCTGAACCCCTTCTGAACACTTCTAACTGCATACAGAAATAGTCTGTCTTATCAAATCACAGACACACACAAACTGTATAGAGGAATTGTTCAAAACTATTACTTTCCAATTACAATCAATATTCAAACCCTACTGTGTCAGTGTGTTTATGTGTGGATGCAAACAAAATCACTCATTTCACATTACTAAAAATGTTTAATGCTAATATAACTGAACATAAATATTTCTATTAATATTTTACTTAATTTTCACAAATAATTAAAATAAAAAAGGAAAGTAAAAACCGTACTATTGCTAAATATTATGACAACGCAAACTGTTTTCTATTGTATAACTTTTTCCTGTGATGCAAAGCTGAATTTTCAACAGCCATTATACTCTTTATTTACTGTTAAACCTTCAGGAACTTGCTAAATAAAGTTAAATATTAAGTAGGCTAGATAAATACTGTACATGTAACTATTGCACTGGTCATTAAACACAAAAAAAGGTCATTTAAAAGTTAATTTCTCAAGCTTTTGCTTGATTTGAGGTGAGGTGTTTAACTGGAATTGAATCAATTTATGAACCGAACGACCCAACTGAAGTTCAAGTGTTCCGTTATTATGAGTCACATCTGTAAGCATAAGTCTGTATATTCATTCTCTACAATTTATTGCAAGACTGCGTGGATGGGTGAGAGAATATGATCTTTAAAATTGCATATATAAAAAAACAAATAAAAAAAATGATTTTTTGCTCTGGAAATGTCTGCTGCTTTCAGATTAGTCAAGTTTATTTGCATAAAGGCCTACAGAAAATCATGATGTTGATGCTTGTAATATAATATATATATTATAATATTTGTTCATATCTTAATACCTTATTGCATTTAGCAGATTAGAGCTGGAGTCTATTTAAGTTGTTGTTTTGTAATAATAATGACTGTCCCATTAAAATCTTAAAATCATTAAAGAAGACAATTATTGCATATATACAGTTGTGCTCATAAATTTACATATCCCTTGCAGAATATGGAAAATGTTAGGCCTAATCATTTTAACAAAATAAGAGGGATCATGAAAATGATTTTATATTTAATACTGTCCTGAATAAGCTAGCTATTTCACATAACAGATGTTTATATATTCTCCACAAGACAAAATAATAACTGCAGTTAAATTCATGAATTTAAAAAATGACCCAGTTCAAAAGTTTACATACCCTTGAATCTTAATGTGTGTCATTCCCTGGATGATCCACAGCTGTCTTTCTGTGTTGTGATATTTGTTCATGAGTCCTGCGTTGGTCCTGAGCAGAAAAAAATCCTCCAGCTCCTGCACATTCTTTGGTTTTCCAGCATCTTCTGCATATTTGAACCCTTCCTAACAGTGACTGTATGATTTTGAGATCCATATTTTCACATGGAGGACAATTGGGGTATTCATACATAACTATTATATAAGGTGAAAACATTTACTGATGCTCCAGAAGGCAACACAATGCATTAAGAGCTGGGGGTGTAAACTTTTTGAATTGGATGATCAGGGTAAATTGTTCTTATTTTGTCTTCTGGGAAACATTTAAGTAGTTATGTAGCTTCTTAAGTGCAGTACCAAATGAAAAAAATAAGATCATCATCAACCTGTTCAAAAGTTTACACCCTCTGGCTCTTAATGCATGTGTTGTCTTCTTGAGCATCAGTAAATTAACAACTATCACAAAATATAAAAACAGTTGTGGATCATCCAGGAAATGACACATTAAGATTCAAGGGTATGTAAACTTTTTAATGGGGTCATTTTTATAAATTCGGTTATTATTTTGTCTTGTGGAGTATATGTAAACATCTGTTATGTTAAATAGTTTATTCAGGAAATAAAAAATAACATGCAATTTTGATCCCTATTATTTTGCTTCAATTATTAACATTTTGCACATTCTGCAAGGGGTATGTAAACTTATGAGCACAACTGTAAATCCTAAATGAATCATTTTAATACTTACATTTAGGAAAAATTGCAAAGTAAAATGTGCATGATTTGATCGCTTTTTATACATTTAGAGGAAGTTACAGTTTTTCTCGATTGCTAACACACAATTCATGAAACAATTCACCATTTTCTCACAACTATAAACACAATCTCAAAACTACACACCAACTTGTGCAAACTTCAAACTTCCAGGTCAAAATCAAATACTTTAGTCAAAAACACATTCTCTTTTGTCAGACTCAAACTTTGGCCTCAGATGATACACAAACCTGTCAAATATGCAGACTATTTTCCTGTCTAGAGAACACTAGTGAGATCGATTCAAACACTGTTACAAAAACCTCCTTTTGGGAAACAGGATTCCTTTTGCTAGACAATGTCTGTTACAGTATACGACATAAATAGAGCGCTGCAGATACAGTAATATTCAGCAATAAACTTTAAGAAAAGTTTACTTTCATTACTCTACTGTAAAGAGATCTTACAGTAGATGAAAAGCACTAGAAGAGAAAAGTTCAAAGACCAAACAACTGAATATACAGTAAACACACACTGGAATATATCGTCAGTTACTTTACAGAAAGAAAGAAATTATGAATGTATAAATAAATACATTCATTCATTCATTCATTCATTCATTCAGCATCCTCAGCCAAATTGCATTACAGTATTGGTATCCTTATTTGTTATAAAAGTTTCTTAGTCTTCTGAAAAAAGACTTCTCTGCCTCCTCTAAACATTCATCTCTCAGTTCTGCAAAAATAGAGGACATGTAAGGACTACTTAGCTACAAATCAATTCAACAGTAATAAGTTTAAGGGTGTACAGTATTTACTGTACATAGAATAATGAAAGTTGTCTCATCTGAAGTACTGCTGCTATGTACTGTAATTATATTGTGAGTCAGTAGTATTGAAACCTTGCAGATGAGCCTGCAGGCCAACTTCCCTCATGGTCAGTGCATGCAGAAGAACGTGGTCAACCATAGTGCTTTGTATTTCATCAGGAACAAATGACCTTTGACCTCATCCCCTTAATTTACCCCCCCCCCCATTCCTCTTTGTCTCCCACTACCAGGATTCATTTCCCAAAACACATAATCAGCTGTGCTCTTGTTCATATCATCCTGAGATTCTGACCTGTGTGTCATCAGATTTGCTACTTAATGTTCACACATGGATAAATGTGTGCTGTATGAGTTCATTTTTTGATGCTTGAGTTAATTATATTGTGTGTTTGTGTTTTCTGAATGAGAACATGGTTAAACCTGTGCAAAACGATGGCATTCTTCTGTAGAGTTTTGCAGAAAACACTGAGCAAATTGGAACGTGTTTGCAAACAGGTGAAATGTGTTAAAAGTTTTGAGAAACGTGTCTTTGTTTCCGAGAACTGTATGAATGGTTGGGAAATTTAGGCCAAATGAATCAGTAATAGTGTGTTAGCGATCAAGAAAAACTGTAAAAGTGTCTGGGTAGGGGAAATGAAAATAATAAGAATTAGACATATTTTAGCAATTTTAGTCTTTCAAAACTCATAAACTTCAGAAAAAAGCATCTAAAAAATAATCTGGTTAGTTTTTGAAGGCATTGGAATTTTTCTTTGCTTTTGCTATTCCAGAATCATGTGCATGTGATTGGTTAAAATAAATATTTTAATTAATATTTCTTTTATAGTGTGAAATATGCAATGTAGTCATGAAATATGTGCATGGTTATGACTAAAGTTCTCTTGAATTTGCTCTGCATTATTAAGTTGGTGACTTTGACTTGAAGTGGTGTGTTTATTTTGAAAGTCTGAAACCACAGGCTTTTGTTTTCTTCATTCAAAATATTTGATGTGAGTGAATGCGAGTAGTCAATATGAAAACTAACTTAATTCTCACTAAGTATAATTTTATATATTAAATTCCATATAATTTTGCATGTTTATGCAAATTATTGAAATTACAGGCTGGTGAATTTTAATTGGTTTTAGGAAACCAAATTTGTTCATGAAGTGCATGCAAGTTGTTGTTGCAAAGAAATCCTTGTTATTATACTTTTTACTTATTTATTCTTCCATCATCAGTTTGGTCAGTGCTTAATTACTTGACATTTTTAATATTTTGAATTAGTTTTTATTTTAGTTTTTAGCAATTTTGTTGTGTGCCTTGTGTTTTAAATATATAGTTTTAGTTATTTCAAGAAATCAAGTGAGAAATGTTGTTTTGGCAACTAGCTGAAATAAAATAAGTTTTGATTATTTTATTTTATTTCAAGTAACAAAACAGTTTTTTTATTATTTTAATTTTAGATAACTATAATAACTATAGTGTTTGTCTTAGCTATTTGGAAAAACATAAATGTACAGCAAATAGCGCTACATATTTTTGCTGGGTCTATTGCTGTGAAGTCTTACTGACTAGATCATATCAAAATGATATTATATTATATAAAAACAACCAAACTACCATAAACATTTGCAATGCAACATTCATTCATTCATTCATTCTTTATTTATTTATTTATTTATTTTATTTTTTACCAAAAAATATATCAACACATCTGAGATATTATGAATAATACATTTTTGGTCTGTGTTGTCATTTTAACAGTCAAGTGCTGTATACATTTCAGTCATCATCTTCACAGTCCTTCACAGAGCGGAAATCATCTTGGTTTACTGAGGTTCCAGCTGAATCCATTCATTGTATCCTCCAGCATAATGACGGCCCTGAGAGACAAACACACTGATGATGAGTTTTGTTGCTCGTGAGTGAGCATCAATCAAATTAATTCTTAAAGGTTTTTGTGATGTCCAGATGAGGATTAAGCCACACCACACACACACAACACACACACACACACACACACACACACACACACACACACACAACACACACACACACACACACACACACACACACACACACACACACACACACACACACACACACACACACACACACACACACACACACACACAACACACACACACACACACACACACACACACACACACACACACACACACACACACACACACACACACACACACACACACACACACACACACACAACACACACAAGTATTTCAGCTAGTTGCAAAGGCAACATTTGTCATTTTAATTTAATTTAACTTGATGTGCTAAAATAATCAAAACTAAAATAAATGTCAATAAAACACTATAAAGATATAGTTATAAGGCTAATAAAATAATACAAGCACAAGCTAAATTACTAAACTACTAAAAATTTTGCTAAAATTTAAATCCAAACAGAAAATATAAAAATAATAACAATAATAAACAAATAATGTCCCCACAAGCATAGTGACAGAAGTCCCCATAAATCATGTATGAATGAAAATCTAAAAGTGCAGTTTAGTGTGAGGGGTTTAGGTGTAGCGTAAGGGCGAGGGCAGTGGTGTAGTGGTGCCTGGAGAAGTGGCTATACTCTTAATTTAAGCCCCCAATCTTTTTTAAACGGCCCGGCAAAGGATGAACGACCTGTGTCATAAACAGTGACATGTAAAACTAGTCTTGCATATTTAGTTCACTCCAAAATGGGCCAGTAATATTTGCACACTGTCACTTAACTTCTGCTGCTTGAGTAAGGATCATTATGAAAATAATATTATCCACAGAAGAGGTGCAGATTTTGCAATAAATAATTTAAAAGAAACTGACATTTTGTCAGAACCTCTAGTAAATTGCATGCTATTTTGTTTAGTTGTCTGTTCAGAATTGTGAGAGAATTGTGATCTCTATTTGAAACAAACAAAAAATCGTGATTCTCAATCATTTCAGAAGTGAGGGGGACAGAAATGTCTAATATAATAACTTTTTGTATAATTGACAGGTTTTATTATGATTATTATTATTAATAATAATAATTATTACCTCTTGCTTTTAATTGGCTGAGAAATCAAATACACTGCTGGACAATAACCAATAATTTATAATATTTTTCCTGTATTTTCCTAATGACAATTTTATGAATTGTTTAGCCTATATACTACACCCCCCCCCCCCCCCCCCAAATCACAGAATAGGGGGAGATATATTTTTATAGTTAGTATCTATGTAAGTGCTAATTAAATTAGGTTGTTTTAGCACTGATTAATGGGAGTACCTGATTTTTATTAACTGGAATTGATATAGAAAAACATGTTGTAAGTTGTGGTTGCTTTTATTCATGTGTACTGAGAAGATTCTTTTTATTCAGCTAGAGATTAGAGGATATGTTGGAAAGTAGCTAAAATGTCTGTGTGATGTCGTGGGGTAATTTTGTACGTTGGAGCCTATTTTGATTTGGTACAATTTTCGTGGTTGGAGTCTGAAGTCGGTATAAGGGATATGATTTGATTTGGAAATTTACACCTGGCGACTTGAATATGGGGTTTTCAATGATATAAATCCGATCTTTAATTCCCGCGGATATTTAAGTTTGAGTTCACGTCAATGAAAAGATATTTGCAAGTTGGGGTTATTATTTGGAATAGATTTGTTGTCTTGATAAGGATAGGGGTGGTTGTGATGGATGGGATTGTGATTTGTAAGATTGTGGTTACTTTTGGCGGATGATGATAGGTTTTTCGGGGGGGGCAGTATGTAGCGTTGCGTTGTCATTCGCGGCAGTTATGCGCGGATTAGGGATGGGATGGAGGGGAAGCGTGGGGATAGAGGAGTGATTTGGGATAAAGCGTTCGGAGGGGGATGGTGGAGGATGGATATCAGGATTTGGGAATGTGTGGGGGAACAAGGTTAAGGGATAGATTTTTCAGGGGTTACGGAATGCCGACTGGAACTAGGGGGTGTGGTTGGGGGTGTTAAAGGTGTATAGGTGTAAAAATATATTAATGGGGATGGGCTTTTTTTTTGGTTGTAAAATTATGGGGGTTATGTAAGGGGGGTAAAGTTTGGTTGAGGGATGGGTTAATTAAGCTTGTAAGTATTATACGGGGGGAGGTTGGTTTTTGGAAAGGTAAAATGCCAGTGTGTGTTGTGGTAAGGGGTGTGTTTTGGTGTGTGTGGTGTAAGTGTAGTTGTTTGTGGTGTGTGTGCGTTTGTGTGTTGTGTGTGTAAGTGTGTGTGTGTGGGGTGTGTGTGTGGGTGGTGGGTGTGTGTGTGTGTGGGTGGGTGTGTGTGTGTGTGTGTGTGTGTGTGTGTGTGTGTGTGTGTGTGTGTGTGTGTGTGTGTGGTGTGTGTGTGTGTGCGTGTGTGTGTGTGGGGTGTGTGTGTGTGTGTGTGTGTGGTGTGTGTGGTGGGTGTGTGTGTGGTGTAAGGTAGTTGATACTGATTATCAGGGATCTGAGCATCGGAGTGCGTGGAGGGAGGGTGCCCCTCAAGAGTACAGACAAAGTATGAGTCCTGTTTAAACCAGCGGGTAAAAGTGAGAGCTCTTCTAAACTGAGGGGGTTCAGTCTGAGGGCCTGCTCCACATCTCCCACTGCATGACCAAAAACACCGTAACTCATCATGTCTGTGTGTGTGTTTGTGCAGATCTTTGTGTGCTGGTGACTTACAGGGAATGTTAGTGGCTCCTGGAATAAATCCTGCTTCCAGCTCGTCTGGTTCACGAACATCGAAGAGCTGCACGCTTCCGGTGGACATCATGTCCTTCAGCTGCTCGTACGTCACAACATCATCTGAAACACACGACGGGTGAGCACACATCTGAGTACTGACAACATCCTGCTGCTAATTCATATTGTGAAGCTGAATTTAATCTACTGTATCTATTGAGTGATATGATAGAGTCACATGTGATCTTGTTTATGGATAAATGTAGAGCTATGGAACTGCAGGGGGCCTGCAATATATATATATTGTTTTAGTATTTCAAACCTAACAAAGATTTTTTTTTCTGAAAGATTTTAGGTTTGGTAAGTTTTTTAATGTTTATGAAGTCTCTTCTGCTCACCAAGCCCACATTTATTTGATCAAAAATACAGTAAAAATAGTAATACTATGAAATATTAAAATTTCAAATAACTGGTTTCTATTTGAATATATTGCAAATTGTAATTTATTCTTGTGATGCGCAGCTGAATTTTCAGCATCATTACACCAGTCTTTAGTGTCACATGATCCTTCAGAAAAGTGAAAAGAAGTTACAGTGAAAAAACAAAGATGAAATATGTATATAGAAATATTAATTTAAAATATTATGTATTTCATTTATATATTTTATTACATTTAAATGTTATTAAATTAATATTTTGTTAGAAGATTCTTTATTTTGCCCTCCAAACATGATTAACAGTGGAAACAGTGCAATGTCATCAAAAAAGAGAGAAAAAAACTGTCTATTTGTTAATGTGTCATAGTGTAGAATCTCGTGGGAATCTAGAGTCCCACCCAAACACAGCATCCTGAACAGATTAATAATCTTCACATGGGTGTGTCACAGCAGTTCATCAAACTAAACAAATATGCTCTGTGTGAAAGTTGGTTTTCACTCATTTGTTTTCACAAAAAAAAAAAAATGCAGCATAAGAATAAGATATGGTAATATATGCTACAGTGCCCTCCACTAATATTGGCACCCTTGATAAATATGAGCAAAGGCAGCTGTGAAAATAAATCTGCATTGTTTATCCTTTTGATCTTTCACTCAATAAATTCACAAAATTCCAACCTATCATTGAAGTAAAACAATTGAGAGTGGGGAGAAAATCTCATGATGAAATAAATGTTTTTCGCCAATGAATGTTGGCCACAATTATAGTAAAATATCTCTGAAGTATATTCCCATTCATATTTACATTTTTTAGCACACCAGGGTGACTAGGAGCATGAAATTGTCCAGCCATGACTTTCTGTTCCACAGGATTATAAATATGAGGAACACAAAGGCCAAATTCCCTTAATCATCCATCACAATGAGAAAAAAACAAAAAATATATTTCTGATGTGAAGAACAAGATTGTTGAACATCACAAAATAGAAAGTGTCTGTAAGAAAAGAGTTAAAACATTGAAAATCCCCATTTCCACATCAGGGTAATAATTAAGAGGTTCCAATCAACTAAAGATGTTATAAATCTGCCTGAAAGAGGACCTGTGTCTATATCGTCCTAATGCACGCTGAGGAGGAGAGTTTGAGTGGCCAAAGACTCTCCAAGGATCACAGCTGGAGAATTTCAGAGATTAGTTGAGTCTTGGGGTCAGAAACCTAAAAAAAAAAAAATCAAACATCCCCTATATCACCACATGTTGTTCGGGAGGGTTTCAAGAAAAATTGTCCTCACTCATCCAAAAACAAACTCCAGCAAATTCAGTTGTCAGACACGACTGGAACTTCAAATGGCACTGGCTTCTATTGTCAGATGAAACTGAAAAAAAGAGCTTTTTATCAGCAAACCCACCAGATGAGTTTAGTACAAACAGGGATAAAAAGTACCCCATGTCCACGGTTAAATATACTGCTGGATCTTTAATGTTGTGGGCCTGTTTTTCTGCCAGAGGTCCTGAACTGTTACGGTGCACACAGCAGGGAGAGACATGGAACACGCAGACGAGGAAGTACTTCAAAATAATAGTCTTTAATGACGACATCAAGGGTAGACAGGGCAAGGTAGACACACCGGGAATAACGAGTAGACCAGACGACATGGAACTAAACAGACAGGACTTAAATACACATTCACAAATAACACACACCTGGAACTGAATCAACTAATTACATGAAACGAACCATATACGGAAACAAGAGGCGGGAACACAAGACACACACGAAAACTCTAACATAACTCCCCCCTCCCGGAAGGCTCGACCCGAGCCGTAACAGTTCCACCGGGGAGGGGGGGTGGGCACTCTGGAGACCCCTCAGGACAGACACGGATACATACACAGGACGGGGCCTCCAGAGTGGAACAAACAGACGGAGGCCAAGGTGGAGCAGGGAGCTCAGGAGGCCAAGGCCGGTGGTCCATGGTGGCCGTGGCCTCATCCCTCGGCCCGGCCACAACAGCCGGGACCTTTGTACCCCCCCAAAAAAATTACCATGGGGCAATTTAGGGGTACCAGGAGCCCTCCGGGGCTGAACACACACAAACAGTTAAAAAGACCGTGGTCATTGACTGGTCAAATACGGCCACGGCCGGCTGGCTTGTCAATACGGCAGCGGCCGGCTGGGGATACCATAATCGGCTGGCTTGACAATACGGCAGCAGCCGGCTGGCTTGACCACTCAACGGCAGGGGCCGGCGGGCTGGAGGGAGCCTCAGCCGGCTGCGGGCCGAGTGAACCGCGGACGGCGGGTTGGCTTTCCCCGCGTAGAAGAAGCACGTGAAACAGAGGTGGGCCGCGGACGGCGGCGTGAAACCCAAGTGGTGCGTTGGCTTTCCCTGCCAACGACCAGTGGCATGAGTCAGCGGCAATCCGGCGAGCTTGAGTAAGCGGCAATCCGGCGAGCTTGAGTCAGCGGCACTCCTGGCGGGCTTGAGTCAGCGGCACTCCTGGCGGGCTTGAGTCAGAGGCACTCCTGGCGGGCTTGAGTCAGCGGCAGGCCGGCGGGCATTGAGTCAGAGGCATGCCGGCGGGCATTGAGTCAGAGGCAGGCCGGCGGGCTAGGGTTAGCCGTGGATGGTGGCGTCATCTCCTGGGAACTGAGGGCTGGATGATCCGCGAACGGCGGCGTGAACTCCCGCGAACGGCGGGATGGCAGAGCCGCGAACGGCGGCGTCAACTCCCGCGAACGGCGGGATGGCTGAGCCGCGAACGGCGGCGTGAACTCCCGCGAACCGCGGGATGGAAGAGCCGCGAACGGCGGCGTAAACTCCCGCGAACGGCGGGCTTGAAGTCCCGCGAACCGCGGGATGGGAGAGCCGCGAACGGCGGCATAAACTCCCGCGAACCGCGAGCATGAGGGACAAAAACTCAGGAACAAAGAAACACTTGAAAAAACGAACAAAACAAAACGAGGTGAAGGGACGACGCTTACTGTTTGGTCTGGTCTTCTGTTACGGTGCACACAGCAGGGAGAGACGAGGAACACGCAGACGAGGAAGTACTTCAAAATAATAGTCTTTACTGACAACATCAAGGGTAACACAGGGCAAGGTAGACACACCGGGAATAACGAGTAGACCAGACGACATGGAACTAAACAGACAGGACTTAAATACACATTCACAAATAACACACACCTGGAACTGAATCAACTAATTACATGAAACGAACCATATACGGAAACAAGAGGCGGGAACACAAGACACACACGAAAACTCTAACATGAACATCTTGTTCAGATGCATGGCATCATGGACTCTATCAAATACCAACAGATAAAAAATCAAAACCTGACTGCCTCTGTTAGAAATCTTATAATGGGCCGTGTTTGGATCTTCCACCAGGACAACAATCCAAAACAAACATCAAAATAAACACAAAAATGGGTCACTGAGCACAAAATGAATATTTTACCATTGCTGTCTCTGTCCTCTGACCTGAACCCTACAGAAAATGAGTGAGGTGAACTGAAGAGAAGAAGCACCGTCATGGAGCTGTGAATCTGAAGGATCTGGAAAGATTCTGTATGAAGAAATGGTCTCTGATCTCTTATCAGGTGTTCTCCAAACTCTTCAGGCATTATAGGAGAAAACTCAGAGCTGTTGTGCTGGGAAAAGGACGTCGCAATAATTGGGTGCCAATAATTGTGGCCAACATGAAATAGTGAAAGCATTTATTTCACAATGAGATTTTCCCCCCACTTTCAATTGTTTTACTTCAATGATAGGTTGGAATTTTGTGAATTTTTTGAATGAAAGATAAAAAGGATAAACAATGCAGATTTTTTTTCACAGCCGCCTTTGGTCATATTTACCAAGGGTGCCAATATTAGTGGAGGGCACTGTATATATCACAAGCCAGACAAGAACATGTCTGGATGAAAATAATAATAAAAAGGAAATTATATTTTTATGAAAATTAGGAACATTGCATATTAAGATAATATTTTCATGAGAAACAGATTTGCATTAAATATGAAATGTGCATATTTTAATTGGCTGAGATGAAGTTGGATGTTTTCACTGCCAACCACTATCACGGTAAACTCTGAAAGCCTCTTGCAGTCTGCCATCAATATCTGCCTGCTGAAAGAGTACTGGTTTAAAGTGTTTGTATAAAGCTCAGATTCATCTTCAGGTACATACAGAAGAGGATGAATTCTGTAGAAAAGCTACATCTACTGGACTTCTAAAGCTCATCGGGAGCCTGCTGAATACTTCAAAACAATCACTGATGAATTCCAAAACACCAAAATCTGGTACTGCAACTATATATTTATTGCAAAATGATATAATCACTGACCTTATAAAGATATCTATGATGGAAGTCACACAAGGGGGGGAAATCATGTTTTGGAAAATCATAATTATGACCTAAAAATCCATAATTATGAAACAGAGTCCAAATTATTATATGCTAAATAATAATTATGAGATAAAATGTCAAAATTCTGGGATAAAAAGTGATTTTTTTTTTACAAAAAACTATTTGGCTTTTTAATCTCAGAATTTTGACTTTTTTATCACGATATTTAGACTTTTTATCACATCATTTTATCTCATCATTATGACTCAGTATGTGACTCAGAATTTCTACTTTTTAATCTCATAATTATGACATGGTATCTCATAATTCAAAATTTCCATATCATAATTACGACTTTTTATCTCATAATTAGATAAGATAATTTATCTTATAATAAGACTTTTTATGACTTTTACTCTTATCTCCAACTTTTTGCAATTTTCAACTTCGATCTCATAATTATTTCATAGTTAAATTCTTTATACATAACTTTTATCTCATATCATTTTGACTTTTCTTCATTTTGACATAGAAATTTCTATATGTCATAACTGACTTTTTATCTGATAATTTATATCAATTTCTTCTTTTTATCTCACAATTATAACAGTATCTCATAATTTCATCTTTGACCTTTTTTTTACTTTTTTATCCCATCATGGTTCAATGTTATAAATTTTACTTTTATGTCATAATTTCTACTTTTTTATCTCAAAATGTAAAGTTTTTATCTCATCATGACTGTTATAGTTTTGACTTTACGTAATAATTATGTAATGACTGTTTATAATGACTGTAATTAAATTATATAATGACTGTTTATCTCGTTTTACTTTTATGCCATCGTTTCTACTTTTATCTCATAAATATGATATAGTGTCATAATTTTTTTCGTGTCATAATTATGGCTTTTTATCTCATAATTTTTTACACTTATGTCTTAATTTTTTACTTTTTATCTATTTATCTATAATTTCTACTTTTTTATCTCATAATTATACCTTAATGTCAACTTTTTTAGTTACAACACTTTATCTCCTAATTACGCTTTACCAAAACCACATTTTCTCTTTGTGTCAGGAAAGGGCTTTCATCAGGCAGGTTTAGAGTCAGCTCTAACTGTTCATCAGATGATGCAACATTGATCAATCTTCTCTGACCCATGAGTCACTGACCATACGTGCGAACTCCCATGCTTACTATGACAGACTACTACTTACTATAACTCTTCCCGCGTTCGTTAAAAGCACAACATTGTTTTGTTTCGCATATAAGCCAGCGGAATACAAATATATTACATCTTAAACTTGATTTTTCAAACATTTCTCTGACACTTTCATCATTTAGCACATTATTATTTTGTCATTTAATCAGATACAGTGAGAACTAAATACTTTACCTGTATTTAGAGGTCGATTGTGAGATGTTTCAGTCCATTTATTGCAGTTGTCAGCTCCATTATCGCATTGATCGGCAGTGGCAGTGTCTGCTGAGACGGACAGAAGCAGGAGCGCTACTAGAGCACACACACCTGACCTCAGGTCATCTCTATCCTATTCAAGATAAGATACGTGCGCTTTTAAGTACTGAGAGAATGAAGTCTAAAAAGTGCAGCTATGACTGATCTAAACAGCGTATTTGGTTTAACTATGTATCTATGATTGAGGCGATTACACGGATCTGAGTGTAGCTAATAGCGTTTATCTTGAGACATGAAGCATGTTTTCCTCCAGGCGGCGCTCGGAGGCTCAAAAGCCAATTACTCTATTCGTCCGCTTGTGTATATGTGGGCGTTTTATGTTTTATTGCAGATGTTTCACTATAATCGTTTAAACCTATTCATTTAAATGAGCAATGTCTGATATAGACATGCAACTTGTTCCCAATTATTCCTTTAAATGTAATTAAAATAAATCTTTTTCAAATAATCACAAACGATTGTGAATGGTTCGTTCACATCAGCGCTGAGAATAGTAACATATACCACGTGACTGCGTCGTTTATATGAGTGCTTCTGCAGCTGTCTGGACAGTCGTATACTCTTTAATAACTTCATGAAGTAATTTTAAAGCCATTTAGTCGAAAATATACCGTGTGTAATTAAAACAGGAAAAGTTTTTATTTATACCATCGGAGTTCACCAATCAGAGACACAACGCCCGGTCAAGCCACGCCCACACTTGTCTTTCTACTCACTTGTGTTGGTCCCGCCTCAGACTAAACCAAAAATATAAGAGGAAGAATCCTTGATGCATCAGATGTTATGATACACAAATGTGTTTAGCTTTAAACACCAACCTTAATAATTATTTGCATTATTTAACTATACATCATTACTGTTATAGCCTAACTCTATGATTTTTTTTGTAAAGTTGTTTTTTAATCAACCCCCGCCTCTTTCGAATACATGGTACATTCCAGTGATGGCTCATAGTCATATGATCTAGACAACATAAATACTGCAGCAGTGACATTTCTGTACAAAACACATTTTTCTACATCTCTCGACACCGATCAACGGCACATTACAGCAATGGCGACATTGGTTGGAGGTCCATCCGCGGTGAAGCAAGCCACACCCGAGGTGCAGAAGATCTGCGATGCGGTGAGACTGAGCTTCTGCTTTTGTTTTGATGGTGCAAGTCAGCTGATATGGGAATGCACGTGATGTGTATTTATTAGTTATTATAAGCTATTTATTAGTATTTAGAATTTACTATGCTATGTGTCAATAAAATAATCAAATGATAAATAAAATGGATTAAAGCAGGATAACTACGTTCAGCTTCCTAAATGATTTAAAGTCATAATGTAAATCAAAAGTACAACAATTACATGCACCAGAGATTGCAGGCAATAAATGGTATGTATGCAAGGTCATAAAGTAAAGTAAAAAATAAATGAACAAATGCTTATACATAACTTGAATGAACTGGTAATCTTCACATGATGTTGAGTAAGTCTTGGGGTGTGTCAGAGTAATTCATCTAACTTGACAAATCACATACTTTTGCAAAACAGGCTTTTTCAGTCTAGGTCAAAGGGGGAAAAAAAAAAAACTGTGTTTCATGAAAAGAAACATATTTTAAGACCAAATTAAGGTTTCATTGTGATACTATTTAATGACAATTAAACACGTTTGCATTAAATATGAAATCTGTGTCTTTTGATTCAGATCAAACATCATGCAGAAGAGAAGGCAGGGAAGAAGTTTGCTGCTTTCATTGCCAAATCTTTCACCACTCAGGTCGTGGCCGGAACCAACTACTTTATCAAGGTAAACTTTGAAGACTAGGATATGAGGAAACAGATCACTCAAAAATGAAAATTTGCTAAAAATGTGCTCACCCTCAGGCCAAGCTGTAGATGAGTTTGTTTCTTCATCAGATTTGGAGAAATGTAGCATTGCATCAGTTGCTCAGCAATGGATGCTCTGCAGTGAATGGGTGCCGTCAGAATGAGAATCCAAACAGTTGATAAAAACTTCACAATAATCCACAAGTAATCCACACCACTCCAGTCCATCAGTTAACATTTTATGAAGCCAAAAGCTGTGTTTGTAGGAAACAAATCCATCATTAAGGCATTTTTTAACTTCAGACCATCGCTTCTAGCCAAAATACAGTCCAAAATCCATAATAACATGAAAAAGTCTGTGGATTTGTTTCTTACAAACATGCAGCTTTTGTCTTCATAAGTTGCTTAACCGATGGACTGGAGTGGTGTGGATTATTGTTGTTTTTATCAGCTGTTTGGACTGTAATGTTACAACTTGCATATTGCCATCGATATCTACTTTCTAACAGTTCAAAGCATGTGTAAACTGAGTATTGTCATGCTCCATATCTCCCTCTTCAGGTAAATGTAGGAGGCGATGAATTCGTTCATCTGAGGGTTCATAAGTCACTTCCTCACAGTGGAGAAAAACTCCAGCTGCACAGCATCCAGACGTCGAAAACTAAACAGGATCTTATTGAATACTTCTAATACATGCACACACATAATAACATCCCATACTGTATACAAAAAATATGTGATCTATTCAAATAATGCTGTTACAAAAGCTTTAATCAATATCCATCAAATGATCTCCAGTCCAGTGATTACTGTATGTAGAGGAGCTTTATAAGACCAACACATCTTTGTTTACTTTCACAAACATTTTATTGTGGTGAAATAATTGCACATGATATGAATCAGCATTCCAAATCTGTTTTTTAGAAAATAATGGAACTTCTAAAATAAAGGGAAATAAATGTTATATTTCAAATGGCAAGTCTTTGTTTTATTTACACCCTCTAAAAGAATGTTGTTTATAGTAAAATATTTCATACCAATATTTTTGTGTCGTCTTGTTCTTCAAAAAAGGGATTTTAACACACTCAACAAACAGATTGACACAGTCAGATGAATCAAAAGCCTTTCAGTTTGAATGGGTTGAGAAAAAGAAAGAAGGAAATAAACCCCTTCAGACAAAACATGAAGCACAGGACGTTCTCGTTCTTTTTCATTATATCAGCCAAGAAAATATTGATTCTCCACCAATTTTCAACATTTTCCATCAGCTCACACCAGTGTTATTTTAGTATCAGAGAGATGCTGTTATAGTTTTAATGCATTTTTATTTTTTAGATTTTTCATTTTAATTTTTGTTAAAGATTTTATCATTATTGTCATATTTTTTTATTTCAGTTTTAGTTATTTTAATACAAAAAAGTTGAAGGTTTTTTGTATATATACAGTATACAGTTATGTTTATTTTATTGCATTTTTCTTTTTTTATGGCTTTAGTTTTTCTAATTATAGATTTAGTTTTGGTTAACTAAAATAATATTTTTTTAAACTGCATCTGCAGAACTACAAGAGCAAAGAAAAGTGATGTATCACTCTTTTAAAACAAGTTCATGGGATTAATTTAATAAAAAAATACTCATTTTAAGATAGAATATGGGTAGAATGTTTTTAGAAATGATATAAGACAGTTCTGATTTTGCTTTTTATTTAGTCACTACATTATTTCTTTAGTATTTTATGAAACTTTATTGTTATTCTGAAATGTGGAAAATAGTAATACTCAACAATAAAAAAATAAACAACAATAATAAATGTAAAAAGTTTGATTGGTAGAGTATATACTGCTGAATACGTATGACAAACACAAGTCTTGAGGTGTTTTTCTGCTAACAGAAGGTATATATATATATATAAGGAATAGGAGACAAAGGAAACAAACAGGATTGTGTTTCAGACTGAGGAGGATTTGAGTAAGTCATGTCACTTTTTTCCACCACAAAACCACAAATCCTGTATCTGTCTCATCTTTAGTCAAATTCACCATTGCGTTACATGTCAACTTGCTATATAAAACTCTCTTTGAGCGCAGTGGTCTCGTGATGGTCTGACTCAAATTTAGTGAGGATCAGATCAGATGAGAAGTGTAGGATGAGTTTATGTCTGCATTTGACAAAATCTGAGTCTAGAAACTCATTTGTAATTATATATATTTAATACTTCTTTATTTGAGTTCGAGTGAGAACATGGCATGGCAAGAGTTTGCATTCAGCTACAGAAACCATAAAATGCTTATTAAGCATATAAGAGACAGGAACATTATCACGAGAGATGCCATATGTCTAAATGAAGCATGATTCATCACACGAGAAGCATTACTGCACTGTACTTTAGTCACACGCCACACTAAACCACATCTACATCTGTGAAAACCTGCTTTAGTAAAAGCACATATACACACTCACATACCTGTATATATATATATATATATTAATTTATTATTATTTATAGTTTTTGTTAATATTTTGAATTAAAGTTTATTTTATGTTTATTTAGATTTAGTTATATTATTACTTCAAGTTAAACTAAATAAAAATGAGGAACTAAATAAAAATGAACAATCTGGCAACTATTAAATTAAATAAGTTTAAGTTTTTTTTATATTTTATTTCAGCTAATGTTCATTTCATTTCAAGAAAAATAAATTCTTAATGGTTTTAGTTTATCTTTAGTTAACTATAATAACCCTTTTTTACCCAATTTTAGAATGTTTTTGATTGTTTTATATTTTTAATCCTTTTATTAAAGCCAAAAGCATTTCATTATTTATACTATAAGCAACTAAAATGTAATGAGGTCAAAGGACAACATACAGATTGGCTGACATTCAGATGAAAATGATTAATGTTGTTTTATTTCAAATAAATAGATTGAAATAACATCACATTTCGAAATAAAACTATAAATGACTGAAAAGATGTAACATATTTGTTAAAGAGTCAGTCCATGATACTTGCATGCATCTCCCTGTAGAGTTTGCTTTACTTTAGGTCTAAACTAAAAAAAATCTCAGCTTAAGAAAAAAAGATATTTGCATTATAGTTGCTTTATAGTTGTTTTACCAACATACCAGATGGTAAAAATCTAGCATGCAGCTAGAAACCATTAAATGCTTATTAAGCATTAACAAAAAGGAACATTATCACGGGAGCTGCCATGTGTCTAAAAGAAACCTGATTAATCACACTTGTGTGTGTGTGTGTGTGTGTGTGTGTGTGTGTGTGTGTGTGTGTGTGTGTGTGTGTGTGTGTGTGTGTGTGTGTGTGTGTGTGTGTGTGTGCGCATGCGTGTGTGTGTGTGTGTGTGTGTGTGTGTGTGTGTGTAAACCTGTAAAAGATAACTTACATTTGCAGTGTAAAATGCAGTCATTTAGTTTAGTTGTTTATAGTGTAACATTTATTTGAAAATGTTTTAACTAAACAACAACAACAATAATAATAATTGTTTTCTTGTAAATATTATTTTCAATTATAGTCAGAGGTTTCTTCTTATAAAAATCCCTTTAACATAAATAAATGAACTCATCATCCAGGAAGTGACATCAGTTTGGAGGGAAAGCACCAGCACAAACATCAGTGAGTATTAGCAGTGGATCGGGTTGATTTTGAGCTGTTTTCAGGAGGTAGTTGGTAGTCAGAGGCGGACACTGAAGTATTTTTACTTTACTCAAGTAAAGTAAAACTTTACTTCACTACATTCCAAAGCATAATGTCATACTTTTTACCGCACTACATTTCATAAATAAAAGTTGTTGTTTGATTTACCTTTAAAACTTAAGAACATTAAAAATGTAGTACTTTCTTGTACTCAAGTAAATCTTTGAATTACTTTTACTTGAGTAAAAGTAAGAAAGTAATAGATTTATAATGTAATTAAGTATTAAATTATATTTAATATGAAACGTAGTGCAGTAAAATGTACAATATTATGCTTTGGAGTGTCTAAATAAAAACACTGATAAAGTACTTTTAAAGCAGAGTACAAATACTTCACTGCTGTCCACCTCTGGTTTTTATCACTGTAAAACATCCATCCTGCTTGGTCATTTACAGAAACTGGTATGATAATATGACAATAGATGCTTAAATATGTTAAAACTGCAAGTTGATGTCCTCATATAAGCAAATAAATAACATTAGTTTTTCCCATTCTGTTCCTTTTTGTACAGTGGAACTAATCAAGTGAATGAATGAAGTTTGACCACAGCATATTTGTGAAGGTCTGCAGTACCATTTTATACCAATAACTAATAAAAACATTTAAAAGTTACAAAGGGTTGAAAACGTCCTGAAGAGCAGGAATGACCCCTACAGGAGATCTGAGCACATAACTCATCTTTGATATTGTGCTGAATCTGTCTGCCACTTTGACTAGTTCATCCAATTTGATTTGATTAAATACACTTGACTTCAATCTGTTCTCTTGAGACAATTAATATTTTGCTCAGAAGTGCTACTTATGATTTATCCACACGTTTGTAGAAACAAGCCCACTGCATTTGACCGATAGTCTAGGTGTCGCTCTACAGTCACAGATTTATACAAAGTCTGTTTGATCAGGACTTTCATAGACTGCTTTGAAAATGTTGAACTGTTAAGATGCCAACATTTTATTATTTAATGACCTAAATGTTTTATAAATATATTTATTATTTTATAACATGTTATAAAAGAAACTTGTAACACTAACACATGGCACTAAATATAAAAATGATCTGCTGTAATGTTTTTGAAACATATCAGGGACACATCTGGTGTTTTATTTCTTCTCTGTAGATGGTCTGGGATGCTAACAAACATGTACCGGTGCCGTTGTAAAAGTCCCGGGGTTGTGGGAAGTGAGTTCTGTGGCTTTTATTGTGTGTCTGGACTGTGATATATGTACATGCAGGCAATCAGAGGCCAGTCTCATGTAAACATCCCACTAACGCTTTTGTCTGGCTTTCCCTTTAGTAATCTGAGGCAACAGCAAGATTTCATTTAGCTGGAGCCTTTTTAGTGTTTGACTGGAGACAAATCAGCTGAGGGCCCCATGTGCAACAACATTTGTGTGCTAACATTATGAGACTAAAGATGTAATATTTTGAGAGTAAAGTCAAAATTACGAAAATAAAGTTGTAGAATTGTTAGATTATTAATTGTTAGAATATTTTGATAATAAAGTCAGAATTATGAGAATAAATCATATCAATACAAGAATAAAGTCTTATATTAAACTTGTAAAAATCTGAAAAGTCAAAATTGTGAGCATAAAGTCAGAGCACTGAGAATATTTTGATAATAAAGTACAAATTTCAATAAGATTGCATCAGTACAAGAATAAAGTCTTACATGAGATTAAATTTGTAGCATTTTGAGAAAAAAAGTCAAAATTATAAGAATAGTCATAGCATTGTGAGATTACGACAATAAAACTGTGTCAATTCAAGAATAAAGTCCTATACAAAATTAAACTTGTAATAATCTGAGAATATAGTCAAATTTATTAGAATAAAGTCATAGCATTGTGAGATCATAATATTTTGATGATAAAGTAAAAATTATGAGAATAAAGTCATATCAATACTAGAATAAAATCTTACAGCAACACGAGAATAAGCGTAATATATTTTGAGAATTATGAGAATTGAGTTGTAGCATTGTGAGATTAAAGTCGTAATATTTAGAGAGTAAAGTAATTTTGACTTTAAATATTAAGATTTTACTCTCGTAATTCTATTCTCATAATTTTCAAATTCTCAAAACTGTTCTCATAATATTATGACTTTATTAAGGCACTGAAAATACTGTCACACTTATTAATCATGCTTCACCAGTACAGAATGTTTTTATTATTATTATTTTATTATATATTTTTTTATTTTATTACTATTTGTATAGTGCATTGCATCAATATGCTGCCTTGAACTAAAATATAATTGCAGAGCTCTGTGATTAGATTTATATCTTCTCTTTCTGTACCTGTTGAAACGGTTCAGGTATTTGTGAATTAGGTTATCAGCTCAGACGGCGAGTTTCCACCAGCAAAACACACATAAATATCATAGTAAATGTGTCAGTATATGAGAGACACAGAAAATTAGACCGAGACACGCACTCGTTCTGTTCAGAGAAAAGCAGTTCCTTAGAAAATGCTGTGATTATAGGCTGAACGTATAGCGTATCTCACATCTATAACAGGAAACAGATGGAAAGAGCACATTCCTCAGGTAGCTTTAGATGGGGTAAAACTATAAACATGTCCTGCTGTGATTTTCATAGGTACGGATGAAAATAGCATTCATTTAAAGCTCACTATAATTGCACTAATAACTTCATAATTACTGCACAAATAAAGTCTTACAGTCCGAATGCATTTGCAGCTGATGTAGAGTGTGTTTAACTGTGTGTTTGTTGTGCATGCGAGTGACTGCAGGGTTTTCACTGTAAACATTGTGTTTTCAATGTGAAATGCTGACATTGTTCTCTGTTCCAGGTTCCAGAACGACCCAGAGCACGAGAGAGAGAGACAGATACAGCAGCTCTTTGTGCTTTATCAACCTGTTTGTGTATTTGCTGTGACTTGTTTTTTTTTGCTATAATTATGGCTCTTTTCCGGTTCTTAAACCACAGATGGAACACATTTAAAGACACGTACACAGACATATGCTACCACTCAAATGTTTGGGATCACTGATATTTATTTATTTATTTTAAGAAATAGTTTTAGTTTTATTCAGCATGGGTGCATTAAATTGATCAAAAGTAAAGGTAAAGACATTTATAATTTTATAAAATATTCTATTTAAAATAAATGCTCTCATTTTGATTCTATTCATCAGAGAATTATGAAATCCTGATGGTTTCCACAAAAAAAAAAAAAAAAAATGAAGCAGCACAGCTATTTTCAACATTGATAATAATCAGAAATGTTTTGAGCAGCAAATCAGTATATTAGAATGATTTCTGAAGGATCATGTGACGCTGAAGACTGGAGTAATGATGCTGAAAATACAGCTTTGATCACAGAAATAAATTACATTTCACAATGTATTCACACAGAAAACAGCTATTTTAAATTGTAATAATATTTCACAATTTTAATGTATTTTAGTAAAAAAAAATGCTGCCTTGGTAACACTTTTATTGATATT
Source organism: Ptychobarbus kaznakovi (assembly GCA_027422405.1). NCBI lineage: Eukaryota > Metazoa > Chordata > Actinopteri > Cypriniformes > Cyprinidae > Ptychobarbus > Ptychobarbus kaznakovi. The sequence goes on from CM049797.1 coordinate 9,239,197, forward strand.
TCTGATGTTGTAATGTAGCATCAAACATTGGCATTTTGTTTACAGTATACAGTGGGGTATAAAATACTGTGACCACATTGAAAATCTGGATATTTTATTTTATTGCATTGCATTTAAACCTGAAAATAAAGTTTTAGAATTGAAAAGAAGAAAAGATAAGAACAAAAATTCCATTATTTAGGTGACTAATCAAATGTACTTTGAAGTAAATGAGAGTAGATTGATGTAAATAAGTGTCATTGATCATGTGACTCTTTGTATAGACGGTCAAATGTTCTTCTATTAAATCTTATGATGCTCTTTCAAACATCTGAAATCACGCTTGAGGTTTTCTTCATACTGAGGTGTGAAATACAAAAGAAGATCATTTTTAGTAGTGATCTCTAACTTTTGGACCCCAGTGCATGTATGAAACCCCTTTGACCCAGATAAACTGATCCTGTCTTAACATGTAGTTTTAGGGGACAGGATGTGTGTGTGTGTGTGTGTGTGTGTGTGTGTGTGTGTGTAGCCTCTGGTTAAGAGGGAAACACACCCCCTCACAAACCTCTGTGCCAACTGTTGTATAACAAAGCTGTTAAATGAGAGGGGCCCTATTACTTATGCCCCTCTGTGTGTGTGTGTGTGTGTGTGTGTGTGTGTGTGTGTGTGTGTGTGTGTGTGTGTGTGTGTGTGTGTGTGTGTGTGTGTGTGTGTGTGTTTGCATGCAATGAAAAGTGAGAACTGAATGGATGACATTGAGATTTAGATGTGTGTGCTGAGCATCCGGCACAGACGGACAAGTGGATTGGAGCTTTGTGTATCTTTGTGTGTGCAGTGTGTGGTGTGTGTGTGTTTGGTGTGTGGGTTTACATACAGTAGATGTAATTTGGAGACAAAACTGTCCCCACAATCAGAAAAAAAAATCTGAAATCTGAAAAAAGTGTAAAATGCACTTTAATTAATGCAAACTGTAAATTAAAAAAAGTTTTCTTGTAGGGTTTGTGTTAGTTTTAATGATTGTAATGAACTGCTGGTATGTGCTCCTGTAGATGTGTGTGTGTGTAGGGGGCGTGTGTTTATGTAACGGGCTTGGGCTCTATATAAACTCCTGCAGCGGGACTCTGTGCTCAGAATTCAGCTCTCGAGACCCTGATTCCCACACACTCCAGACCGAGCTCTGCAGTAGCCATGGCAACCGCCCTGCTGGGAGTTTTGCTCTGTGCCCTTGCCGTCAGTTCTGAGGTCACGCCGCAGGCCGACTTCAACCTCAAGGGGGTAAGACTGCAAGACTGGGATTCAAATATAGGTTACAATTAAATTTAAGAGAGTTTTTTTTTTTTGTTACTTATTTTATCTTTTTATTTGTTACAATTTTTAAATTTGTTACTATATATGTGTGCATGCATATATATATATTTATAACATTTATATATATGAATGAATGAAGAATGAATGAATGAATGAATGAATGATGCATTTATATAGCGCTTTTTGTGTATTGTTGTACACCCAAAGCGCTTTACAATCATGTGGGGGGGGGGTATAATATATATATTAGTGTTGTCAAACGATTAATCACATCCAAAATAAAAGATTTTGTTTACATAATACACGTATGTGTTTATTATTATTATTATTATGTTATAATATATGTTATTATTCTGAATATGTAAATACACACTCATACAGTATATATTTTGGAAATATTTACATGCATATATATTTATATTATTGTATAAAAAAAAAAAAAAAAAAAAAAAAAATTGTAATGTATTGTCAAGTATGGTGACCCATACTCGAAATTGGTTCTCTGCATTTAACCCATTCAAGTGCACACACACAGCAGTGAGTAGTGAACACACACACTGTGAACACACACCCGGAGCAGTGGGCAGCCATTGCTCCAGCGCCCGGGGAGCAATTGGGGGTTCGGTGCCTTGCTCAAGGGCACCTCAGTCATGGTATTGAAGGTGGAGAGAGTGCTGTTCATTCACAATCCCCACCTTCAATTCCTGCCGGACCTGAGATTCGAACCCACAACCTTTGGATTACAAGTCTGACTCTCTAACCATTAGGCCACAAAATTATAATATAAATAATTTTATATTATATATAAATATGTTAAATATATAAACATAACATTTTTATATACATGCATGTGTTTGTATTTATATATACATAATAAATATATACAGCACACACATATATATTATGTTAACAAAAACTTTTATTTTGAATGCGATTAATCGCGATTAATCGTTTGACAGCACTAATATATATTATATGTATGTATGTGTGTGTGTGTGTGTGTGTGTGTGTGTGTATGTGTATATATATATATATATATATATATATATATATATGTATATGTGTGTATTTCCTGCAAAAATAAAGAAATAAAAAAAATGTATTACATTTTTGTATGAGTTTTTATATTTCAGAACTTGTTTTAAACATTAAATGTATAATTCAGAAATGATAAAAAATTATGGAACTTTGAAATATATTTTTTGTATCTATTTGGGTAGTTAAAATAAATGTATTTTTTTACTTCTAGATTTTAGGTTCAACAGAAAATGTATATTTTAGGTGCTTCAGTGTCAGGGCATCTACCCATTTATTCATACATACATAAATCATTTATTTTCATTTTTGTTGCACAAAAACTTGTATCAATCATTCAATTTATAATTTAGAAATGCTTACAATTCTGAATATCTTAAAATGACTATAATTTCTGTGTCTTTTGGAGTAGTTAAAATGTTTGTATTTTCCAGCGTGTATATTTTGGGTGCTTTAGTGTCATTGCAGCTACCGGGTTTCAAGCAAAAATAAATCAATCTTTTATAACATTTTTTGTGTGACTTTTTATATTACGAAATGCGTATCAAACATTAAATTCATAATTTAGAAATACTCAAAAAAAATTATGCCACTTTTTTTGTGTCAACACTAGGTGTATGTTTTGGTCATGACTGCTACTATCATGCAAAAAAAAATTATAATAATTTATTTTTTGCATAATATATATAGTTTTGTATTATAAAACTTGTATCAAACATTAAATGAATCATTTAGAACTTTGAACTATATACTTATATATATATATATTTTTTTTTTACTAGACTTTAGCTTCAACAGAAAGTGTATGTTTTGGGTGTTTAGTGTTGACGTGTGTCCTTCACACAGGTTTCTGGGAAATGGTACCTGATTGGTTTTGCCACCAATGCTGAGTGGTTTGTCGCCCGCAAGGCGAACATGAAGATGGGCATCGCCATGCTGACACCGACTGATGAAGGAGATCTGGAGATGGCATTTTCCAGTCTCAAGTAAGACAAACTGATCACTAGAAAAAAAGAATAAACTATTAATAAAATCTTCTCATGTCGTATGATTTGAACCCTTAACACATCCTGTTTTTCCAGACATGATGGCACATGCTGGAGAATGAACCATCTGGCTCAAAAGACGGATATTCCAGGGAAATTCAGCTTCCGCAGTGAACGTAAGGAAGATAGCGTTCATCTAGACATGAAAGACGGTGATTTATTCAGGATTCAGATGAGAAATGATATGTTTCCTCAGGCTGGGAGACTGACAATGACATGCGTGTTGTTGATGTGAAATATGATGAATATGCTTTGATCCACACCATCAAGACCAAAGCTGACTCCACCACGCTTCTCAACAAACTCTATGGTAACTAACTCCTCTTTAAAATGTAGTATTTTCATTTTTAGCAGGTTTTGAATTTAGGCCTCTTCACATAAAAACTAAAGACAACTATAGACCTCAGTCAGGTTAGATGTCATATTGAATTCAACGCTGATGAAAATGAGGCTCTGAGGAATAGATTTACCCATATGGCAACAAAAAATAAAAAAATTCTGGACACAATATATTTTAAATATATGCTGTAAGCAATTATGTTAAATGAAAAGAAATGAAATATATTTAGTTTCAACTTTTGTGTACCAAAATATATTTTAACATGTATTTTAAGGGCAAGAAAATACATTTCCATCTTACAGTAGCCTACATTTAGGCTAAATGCAAATGTGGATGGAATAGCTTACTAGAGATCAAAACTAGATAATAATTCATTAATGTTTTTTTATATTATTTATTTTTTCATGTGTTATATGCTCACACGTGTTATAGACTACACAGAAACATTCTCTTCAAATGTCAAAGTATTTTATTGGATTGAAAATATATGGAGGGCAAAAAACTTTTATGGAGGGCAAAATATATTTTCAAAAACATAAAAAATGGCAAAAATGTATTGGTCAAATATATATTTATGTAAATATATTTTGAAACATATTTTAGCAAATATGTAGTAGTAGTAGTAGTATATTTCTTGCCCCTGAAATACATTTTTAATTTTGGTATATGAGGGTTGAAACTAAATATATTTTCAATTTCAATTTGGGTCCCCTTGAAAATGAGATGAAGCATCTCAAGGGGCTTTCCCTTAATAAATTCAAATTTCAACATTTATTTATTTAGCTTGTATTTAAAACATATTTTGGTCAGAAAAATTATATTTTCTTGCTGTATTGGAGCCAGGGCCGCTGCTGGCCAAATGGGTGCCGTAAGCAGGATTTTATTGTTGTGCCCCCTCCCTCAAATATTATGGAAGTTTTAAAAACCACCTACCATTGGGGTCAAAATAGAGCTTTAATAAAATATAAAAGTAAATAAATAAATAAATTGTAATTAAATTGTATTATTTACAAATTACAATTGTAGCTCTAGACAGTTACCTATGGCAGTAATACAGTTGTCTGATTGATTTTATGCTCTCAAGCATTCAGAAATCACACAAAAGAAAATTAAGCAGTTTTACCATGAAAACCATGGTTCATTTTTGTAAGGGTTGTGATGTCCACATGTTTTTTGTTGAAGAAATTATAGAGACTGTGTCATCTATAGCAAAAAAGGTGGCCAAAAAATAAAGATTACGTGGATATTTGAATGAAATGTTTGGTCAATAGCCTATTAAACAAGGATATGATCGTCCTGTAAGTGTAACAGCAGCAATGACCAGGCCTTTGGCGCCCTTTACAGGCATTTATAACATGTAATGTTGAAAAAAACAATAGACACCATCACAAAATAGTAATGGTTTTACTGGTTCTAATGGGACTTGTATTGGTTTTAATGGAAACTGTAATGGTGCCTGTTGGTCTCTACTGGTAATTGGTCACCTTCTATTGGTGGCTTGTTAAAACCAATAACTCCTAATGGAATATGTCCCAAAACATACTACAGAAAACCTTTTTTTTATGGTTTTAATGGTTAAAAGATGATGGTTTGTAATGGCATTTGTGATCTATTTGTGATTCATTTGTGATGGTGTTAGAATTTTCTGTGATGGTTCTATTGTTTTTTTCAGCAGGGTTGCCTCATTGTTTTTATATAATGCATTTTAGTCATTTTAAAGGCTGTTGTTGGCTTAGGTCTGTTTTATATAACCACAAAAAAAATATATATATTATCTTAATACTTCTTTGATTATGAATGTAGCTGAAAGTGACGTGCGGGCTTCGTTTTCATCTTTTTTTTATTTTTTTCTCGGCGCCGGACTGCTGATGTCTTTTCACGGGCATAGTTGTCTATCAATTATGATCATCTGCATTCAGCCACAAACATGAGGCGCCAGCGGTCGAGGGCGCGGGTATGGCGCTTCACGTGTTTTTTTTTTTTTTTTTTGAGCAACTGGGATGGAATAATATTACCAGACACAATTAATTTTAATGCCATTAGTTAGCATGAATTAATGTAAAAATACTTCGAAAGCATTTATTAATCTCAGTTAATGTTCACAAATGAACCTTATTGTAAAGTGTTACTTTCATTTTCAGCTGACTGAATCTCTCTTCATTTTCAATCTTACCTTTCAATCGTCTCAATACATTTTAATATAAAACACCCATTTTTTCCTGGTGGATAAAATGAGGTACCTCACCAAATTTCTTCTAGTTTCACTGAAATATTACAAAGGTTGTCTGGATTGTGAAGCCGTTTCTTATGAGCTTAAATCTCATGTTCCTCAGCCTGTGATGTGTGCTGTAAAAACCTTGTGAAAAGCATCAGCTCAGATAATGAAAACACTTACTAAAGTTTGCGTGACATTTGTGAAGGCCGAACCCCAGACCTGAGCCAGGACGTCCTGGACAAGTTCACCGAGTTTTCACTGGAGCAAGGTATTCTGCCTGAGAACATCGCCTTCCTGCCGAAAAATGGTAAAACACTGTTAAAAACACTCTTATTGACAGTCATATGAGTGCATCCAGGCCTGACGTGAGCATCTTTTCTCTCCAGGCGAGTGCCCGTGATGTGCAGATGAATCCTGATTTTTTATGACTGTAGAGAATCATTTAAAGTGCCTCTAGGATTTTCTGCTCTCTCTCTCTCAGTCCTGTTACCCTCCAAGTTCTTTCCATCATTTCTTCATGAGTTTGGACCAATAAAATCTTTTGTGAATCTGTTTTGAGGCATTTGATGTGGTTTTTATGTATTTAGCTTGTTAACTGTCAGTCATAGAAAATGACATTTCCAACTTAAATTGTTGTAAATATTGAATTCTTTGGAGCATTTGGTCTCTTTTTAAAGACATTTGGCAGATTATTGTAGAAGTGAAAAGCTATAAAAGTGAAAGTAAAAAAAAAAATAAAGTTTATGAAAACATCAAATGTAAAAATGTAAATTTTCATAAAATGAGTTTCAAGTATGCGCGTACCAGGGATTTAATATTAACTAAAACTAGACTTTGTTTAAATAAACGTTAACTGAAATAAAATATGAAATATAAAAAAATAAATGTTTCAGCTAGTTGCCAAGGCTTTACTTTACCAAAATAAATAATTATATAATAGATTAAATACTATAAATACACTGAACAAAATTATAAATGCAATGCTTTTGCCCCCATTTTTCATGAGCTGAACTCAAAGATCTAAGTCTTTTTCTATGAACACAAAAGGCCTATTTCTCTCAAATATTGTTCACAAATCTGTCTAAATCTGTGTTAGTGAGCACGAGATAATCATCCACCTCACAGGTGTGGCATATCAAGATGCTGATTAGACAGCATGATTGTTGCACAGGTGTGCCTTAGGCGTGCCACAATAAAAGGCAGCTCTAAAATGTGCAGTTTTATCACACAGCACAATGCCACAGATGTTGCAAGTTTTGAGGGAGCGTGCAATTGTCATGCTGACTGCAGGAATGTCCACCAGAGCTGTTGTCCGTGAATTGATTGTTAATTTCTCTACCATAAGCCGTCTCCAAAGGCGTTTCAGAGAAATTGGCAGTACATCCAACTGGCCTCACAACCGCAGACCACGTGCTACCACACCAACCCAGGACCTCCACATCCAGCATCTTCACCTCCAAGATCGTCTGAGACCAGCCAACCTGGCTGTCAGAAACCATCTCAGGGAAGCAAAATAAATCTTTAAACCTATAAATAAACTTTAAATGAAAAAAAGTACATATTTAAAAAAAAAATATTTCAGCTAGTTGCCAACATTTCTCCTTTTAATTTACCATGATGTACTAAAATAACTAAAAGAAAAATAACAAAAACTGTATAGACATTTATATATACATAATAATGACAAAAACAAAATTACTAAAACTTAAAAAAACTAGTATCTGTAACATCTCCATACCACCACAATAACTCATACATTACACTGTAAATACACAACTTTTAAAGATTGAGAAATAATTTCCTGAATAAATAAACCTGATGAACTTGCTTATGTAAATGGGAACGCTCATTATATCCCGTATTTAAAGACCTCTAAAACGTTGTGCTTACAGACAACTGCATCTCCATAATGAAGAACAGAGGATGCAGGAAAATACTTTGCCTTTTATTTCCTTTTTATCATTTTTTAAACAAATGTGAAGATACATCCATGACAACACAAAGTTCTGAAGTCCTCTTTCCGACGTGTTTACATCTACACCCTCTCTTTACAGATCTGTGTACAAAACAATAAGTTATAGTCCCATAGATTCCTACTTACATTTAACTATACAACAAAGTTTCAACGATGACCAAATAAATATCTGCAGTATAAAAATGATCACAGGGAGAGAGAGGGAGGGGGGAGAGAGAGAGGGGGGGGGGGGGGGGAGAGAGAGAGAGGAGAGAGAGAGAGAGAGAGCGAGAGAGGGAGGGAGAGGGAGGAGAGGGAGAGAGAGAGGGGGAGGGGGAGAGAGGGAGGGGGAGGGAGAGGGAGGGGGAGAGGGAGGGAGGAGGGGGGAGAGAGGGAGGGGGGGGGAGGAAGAGGGGAGAGGGGGAGGAGGGGGAGAGGGAGGGGGAGAGAGGGGAGGGGGAGAGAGGAGGGAGAGGGGGAGAGGGAGGGGGGGGAGAGAGGGAGGGAGGAGGGGAGAGAGGGAGGGGGGAGAGGGAGGGAGAGGGAGGGAGAGAGGGAGGGGGGGGGAGAGAGGGAGGGAGAGAGGAGAAAAGAGAGAGGGAGAGGGAGGGAGAGAGGAGGGAGAGGAGGGAGAGAGGGAGGGAGAGAGGGGAGAGGGAGGGAGAGGGCGAGACAGAGGGAGAGAGAGAGGGAGAGAGAGAGAGAGAGAGAGAGAGAGAGAGGGGAAGGCCCGGGAGTGTCGGGAGGAAGTGCTTCCCTTCCCAACCGATGGCATCGTTTTTGCTAATGGTGCTGTTCGGACACATAGAGAGGCTGTTTCAGTGCGCCGAGGTCGAGTTCCTCTGGAAACCTCTGGCCAATCACATGCAAAGCTGGACATGACAAGCTCATCCATCACAGGTTAGTGGAATTGTGACCCGAATAAGCGTCATTTGATTCGATTTTCGTTATGCACAAGCACAAAACAGCACATTACCAACATGACTCGCCTTGTCGATTACAGCTTTCTGTCACGTTTTGGTAATGAGTAAAGGATGCATCCTAGTACACGCTTTCAGTGAGGTATGACAGCAACTGTTAAGACAATTAGTGGGTATTAGTGTGTATTTGCATTGGCCGTATGTGAACAGTACTATCACTATGAAGTCGCCAGGACGAGAGAGTCACCTGGTGAAAAGGTTATTGGCAACGGCAAACATATCTAATGCATTGCTTTGAGTATAAACCAGAGAAATCATCAACCATAATCACACATACAGATCATTTGGAATCTCCTCGTAGTAGTCCTTTTTAAACTAAACTCATACTGCATGTTGTGGATACTGATGAGAGAGAAAATTGGCCAGATAACTTATCAATAAGGTTATCAAAAATGATTTTGGTACACATAATTGGCATACTGAATCTAATATAGTGTATGTTTAGAATTCATATGGCTGAGTCTCAAAGAAAAAACACATATTCAGGTCAAATTTCACCCCAAAAACTAAAGAAATTAAAATAAATTATATTTTGAAGCTATTTAGAACATTGAGTGACCCCGACTTATTATTTATGCATTATTTATGCTTATACATTTAATTCATTGTGTGTCTTGCTGTTTCTTTGGAATTAATTGTGAAATGTAACGAGTGAGAATTGTTTCTACACCATTTTTAGTTCCAATAATTCCCATTCATTTTCCGATGGCTATGTACATTACTGTAACATAATTTTTTTTTACTGCAATACAATGATTTGTATTTAAATAAGCACAAAAGTAGAACCAAAAAAATATTTTTTTCCTTTGATTTTGGGGTTAGATTTGACCCAGACAGGCTCTTTACATGAGATTTACCCATTTACTTCACATCTCTGTGGTCCCATACATCCAAGTGAAATGCATTTAAGTCAACTTACAACATGAGAAAACATTTATCTTTGCATGATTAAAATCGCTCCTAATTACACAGACTAATAGGGGTTATCTGGTCTCACAGACCCAAAATGCCACAGATGCTTTATAAAACAACTTTGTTCATAAGCTGCATGGACTCGATCCAAGTTTAGTATAGAATAAATCTTTAAAAAATGCTTTTTTTTCATACATGGTGAACCACTCCTTTTAAACATATTGGTAATTACAGATGATGCTGCATCTGTTTTTCCCTCATCATCGTCATTAGATCAGATCATATGCACCTTTTGCAATCATTAAAGGTTTGAGAGACCAGATATTCCCTATAACCTTGTCCTGATCACACACACGCCGCAAAATAAGGCAATGTCTTCAGTGCCAATAGAAAACAGCACGATGCCTTTCCAGCGCGTTTCTGAACATTAAAATCATATCCTGATGTCCATGTTTTCAAACAGCTATCTATCAGACGAACATGCTAGTAAAGTGCAAGACAGATATCAATCACATTGTCCTATATTCATAAAGCATTTCAGAGAGGTTATGTTATCTACTCGATGACAGACTGAATGCAAACGCTTCAGGAATATGCACCTGATCCCAGAGGCTGGATGCACATGTTAGTTTCATCTATTAAGAGGACAAAACCAAACTGAAATGCATTGAAAAACATCTACAGTTAAAGGATTAGTCTGGCCAAAATGAAAAATTGCATTATTTACTCACCCTATAGTCGTATGCTTTTATTATTAATATTAATTTATAAAGTGGAGGGGAAGATTTTCAATTAACAACAACAAATTTTGGTCTGTCCTCACACAAATATATCATACGGCTCCAGAAGAGCTGGAATATAATCCACAATAATTATGTTTATATTTATATAATACATTATTATAATGATACTATTACAGTATAAAGAAAATTAGTTAAATAAAACAAATTATTTATATTTTTTTATTAATACCTTTTACGTTCCTTGGCAAAAAGTCAGTCAAGCTAATTTTAAACAACATGCGGGCGAGTAAATTATTTTCACATTTTGAATTTTAGAGTGAACTGTTCCTTTAAATGGATATTTCACCCAAAAAACAATTTTCTGTCATAATTTACGATGTTCCAAATGTGTATGACTATATTTTGAAGAATGCCAGTAACTAAAAATTTTCCGGTCCTATTGACTTCCACTGTATGAACAAAAGATAGAATGGAAGTCGATGGCTTCCCAAATTCTTCCAAATATATTTTTTTGTGTTACAATGGATGTCAATGGGAACCGAAACGGTTTAGTTATTTCCACTAGAAGTCTATGGGAACTGAAACTGTTCGGTTACCAACACTCTTCAAAATATCTTAATTTGTGTTCCAGTAGAATAGAAGTCAATGGGAACCAAATCTGTTTGGATGGCAACTTTCTTCAGCAGAACGAATAAATGCAAACAGGTTTGAAAACAACACGCGGGTGAATAAATGATGACAGAAATTTCATTTTCAGCTGGACTGTTCCTTTAAGACTGGAGACCATGTGATCATAAACAACTTGAACGCACTTCCAGCCTATCTCACTAAACACTTTTCTCTCGCATACAAACACAACACACACACACTGCTATGCATGAGGGGTCTTGGAAAAAAGCCCAATACAGAGGTTGCCAACATGAGGGAGGGTGATTTCCAATCACTGGCTGTTTTAGTGTGTTTACGGAAGGGAGCGGAGAAAGAGGAGGAGCTCATTCTGCCGGCACCATGTCTTTATGGTGCCTCACAATGTGCTGGTTTTTCTCCGAAGGTCTCCGGAAGCCCTTCGAACAGTACTGACAGCGATGCGGATAGTCCTTAGTATGGATGGAAATAACGTGTCTTTTGAACCCAGATGCATCTCCTGTGCTGTAGTCGCAATACTGACACTGATACACCCTCCGTTCTCGCGAACCCTTCACGCCACCGGCTTTCTTTACAGCGGGTGCTGCTAACTGTGCAGCACCTATAGTCCTCTTGGGGGCGGGCTTTTCTGTGGGCGGGGCTTGCGGCGGCGACGCCTCTATTGGTGGAGTCGGTGACTGCTCCAGCTGCTGTTGTTCCTTAGTGTGAACGGACAAGATATGGCGGCTGAGAATGAATGGGTCTGCGATCTTGAAGTTGCAGTGGCGGCACTGGTGCAGTTTCTTGGCTTTATGCGACGCCGAGTGTTTCTTAAGCTCGGACGGCCGGTGGAAGCCTTTCCCGCAGACGGCGCATTTATGAGGGTAGTCTTTAGTGTGCACGGAAATGACATGCCGCTTCAGGTCGCTGGAGTTGGAGCTGCGATGATCGCAGTGGCTGCACTGGTGTCCCCGAGCGTCCTCGTGCGTAGCCGCATGCTGCGTCAGCTCGTCTTCCTCGCTGAAGGTCTGGCCGCAGCGCTCGCAGTGAAACGGCAGTTCGCGACTGTGCTTCGTCTTCACGTGTGTCTTAAGATTGGACGAGTCGGCCGATTTGTAATCGCAGTACATGCACGAGTACGGCTTCTCGCCGGTGTGCGTGCGCATGTGTTTCTTTAGCTCCGACGGATGGCGGAAACCCTTGCCGCATTCCACGCAAATGTGTGGGAAGCTCTTACTGTGCACGGCCAGCAGATGGCGATTGAGCAGCCCTTGCTCGGCAGTCTCGTATTCGCAAAACTTGCATTTGTTCGTCTTGGTCGCGGCGGCGGGAGGAAGCGGCGACGCGATGGCCGTGGGCGATTTCTGCTCCTGTTGGTGGTGCTGGAGACGGTGCGAGAACAGCGCCGCCTGCTGATGGAACTCTTTACCGCAGGTCTCGCATTCGAACGGCACTTTGTTGCTGAGCGCATGCACCTCCATGTGGTTGTGCAGACTGGCTTTTTTGTTGGTGGTGAAGTCGCAGTCCGTGCATTGATACTTTTTGCGACTCAACACGTCCTGGTGGTGGTTGCGAGTGTGGCGCTTGAGGAAGCCGCGGGATTTGAATTTCTTACCGCACAGCATGCAGGGGTAGACGGTCAGAGGCTGTCCATACGGACCGATGATGATCGCTGGATATATGAGAGGAGACAGAAAAACATAGTAAGAGGATAAAAGAGAATCAGTTTTATAGCCAATAGCTGATATAATACAATATGCAGCTAGGGATATTAAATAAAACTATTAACTCTTTTCCTGTCAGAGTGTTTGAAAAAGTTGCCAGTCAATGCGGCGTCATGAAAAAACATTTTTGATGATTTTCACTAGGCTGCAACAACTAATCGATAAAATCGATTATTATCGATAATGCAAATCATTGACAACGATTCTCGTTATCGATTAACGCTTTTCTATCGACAAAATGCATCTAAAGATAGTAAAGGATACAGAATGAGATGGCACGGGAGAACTAGGCTACGTGATCCAAGCTGCCCAAAACATGATAATTCTTTATTTTAATGCATTAGCGTAATGGCTTGCCCTGTCAGGCTCTTTGACAGATGCGTGTGCATCGTCAGTGCAAAAACGTTCACTTTACGGTCATATCCTTTTCTATAAATGTCACAGATTCGCGCGAGCATTTCCAAAGGTCCGTCCTGACAGCCTGTGTTAAGTTTAAAATACCGAATGAGTGCCGGACGGGCGCGTGCACGCGCGTCAGACAGACGGAACACAGAGGGAGACAATTAAAAGGCTATTCAGCGCAAAAATATCCATTGTGCTGAAATATCTGTTGTTGAAAGTTAAATTAAGGCTTAAAAGTCAACATGCCATGCAAGTATTTTATGATAGTAGGAACTGTTAAGGGATAACAGTGTGTAATTGTTTGAATATAAATATCAGACGCTTCATAGCCGCCTTTTTACAGGACAAATTAATGACACATGATTGTGATCAAAGTCAACGCGTGTTCCTGCAGAATTACTCTTACCTGTTGGTTAACACTGAGTTTGTGTTTTTATTCGTCTATCATCTTTATTATTATTTAAATTTTGAATAGAGATTTAAACTATATTTCACCATTACAGTGCTTAACAAATTCATTAAAACACATTTATGTAAGGTTTTTAACAAATGATGTAAGGTTTGTGCCACTGCTGCTCTAAACTAACAGCATTGGTGATTACCAAAGTCATGTTTTAGCTTTCTGTATCGGTTAGTCCTCCAATATGCGTAAGCTCTTTGGTAACAGTAGTAGGCTATTTCTAATGCTATAATATAATGCTGTTATCTATGAAAGAAAGGCAAAGCAATTCATGGTGGGTTTTTTTCAGATACTCAATTACAGTCAAAAAGTGCATAATGGCAGCAAGAATGCAAGCTGTTGCAAGGCATAGGAGGCCATTTTTGTTATAGTGGGAATTAATACTATTTTGTTGTTTCAGTTTGTTTTTTGCCCAATAAATGACCATACAATTTTTACATTTAGACTATTTTTCGAGAGATTCCTAAAATATTTGTATCTTTATTATGATAGGTGGTCTAATAAATTGTTAAGTACTGTATGTGTATCATTCAGTTGGCACGTTTGTTTGAAAGACATTGGACAGAATGTGGAGTAGTGTGTTTTTTGTCAATAAAATAAAAAAAATGTTTTTTAATCCGATTAATCGAAAGAATAACCGGCCAACTAATCGATTATCAAACTAATTGTTAGTTGCAGCCCTAATTTTCACAAAAATGTCATGGCCCCCAGAATAGTTTGTTGTATGAATATCTGAACATGCAATACATCAAAATAGAGAACAGACCCTCAACTTGTAAACAAAAAAAATTGCTTATTTAAGCGTAAAGCATCCTTTTTTATCAACACTTGAATGTAGGTAGGTTTCATAAAAAAAAAAAAACATTTTGAGCAAAAAGCTGAGAAAATCGCATTTTCATCAAATACTACATCTGCATCACATCCAGTACAATGATCAAAGAAAATATAAAGCAGATCACTTCTATCAGCACCCCCAAAGCTTGCACAGTCCTTTACCACTTCCTGGATCGACATTTCACTCTGTAACATTAGGGAGTTTTCATTTATATGCGGTAAGTATTGATGATCGCAATATTTTTCATATGCATACATAGGAGATCGTTTGTTCTGCGTCTTCCTCGCCTGTGTTTTTGATTGGCACTTTCTAGACTCATTCAGGAGGTGCGTAATAGCGCCTCCGAGTGTATAACAGCGAGAACGCGAAAACCTGGAAAATTCTATGTTTGGCAGGGAAGCGGTGTCTCATGAATAACAGACAATTCCGTGTTTGGTGGGGAAAGAGTTCAAAACAATGTTGTTAATTGAAATACACTCAAATAAAATGTTGGCAAGGCAACATTTCTAACTTTCGCTTAGTTTAAGATGAAGCACTAAAATTGGTAAATTCATTAAAAATACTAACTGGAAATTAATAAATAAACTAAAAAAAAAAAAAAAAAATCATATATAAAAAAATAAAAACTGCATTTGAAAAACATAAAATGGTCATTTAAAAAACAAAAACATTACAAAATAACAAAACTACTAAAACTAAAATCAAAACAGATAATATAAAAAATGCAGCTGATATAATATACATACTACCAGGTTTATTGTCGTTACCTATAACTTAAACTATTACAACATTTTTGTTCATTGGAGTAAAGGGAAGTACAATAAAATATAACAGTAGATGAAAATATCACTAAAAATGAAACAATTTAAAAATGAAAGTATACAATTTAATAATACTAAAATAATACTGGATACTTTAATTGAGGCAAACGAGACACTCAAAACATATTTGAAAACAAAACAAAAAAGGTTTATTTTGTTTTCAACATCAAGGTAAACATGTCTATATTTGTATATTGGCAAAAATGTACACTGAACAAAATTATAAACGTAACACTTTTGTTTTTGCCCCCATTTTTCATGAGCTGAACTCAAATATCTAAGACTTTTTCTATGAACACAAAAGGCCTATTTCTCTCAAATATTGTTCACAAATCTGTCTAAATCTGTGTTAGTGAACGAGATAATCCATCCACCTCACAGGTGTGGCATATCAAGATGCTGATTAGACAGCATGATTATTACACAGGTGTGCCTTAGGCTGCCACAATAAAAGACCACTCTAAAATGTGCATCCACCTCACAGCTGGTGAAGCGCTCTCAGGATCATTCTGTCCATGATGTTTTAGAAAACAATCTATTCGCAGTTTATTTAAAAAAAAAACTTGGATCTAAGCGAATCACATGGGTGAGAGGCCCCCCCCCCGAATATACTAATTTAATTAATTATAATTTAATTAATTATATAATTAAATCAATATAATTTAAATTCACGTCTCCCACACTTCATTGCCCTTTGAATGGAACATATTAATTTGCTTTCGAACTGGAATCATGGCGGAATATCCTGTGATGTCCACTTCGCAGGGTACTTACAGTCGAATAGAAGAAACGTCTGAAGCGATAAGAGAAACATATTAAATATGCAGATCGCGGTACGCGAGGACTGGAATTGAGAACCGCTGCTTCAGTTCATTTTAAATGGTCCTGCAGCATGATGCAAAGCCCTACAAACATCCCATGTAATCTACAATTTTCTGTAAAGCTTAGCATTTTCAAAGCAATTCTACAAAAGCTAAGATTTATTAATAAGTTAGTGAGAGGTGAGCATGCTGATACCTGTTTGGACCTGTCGGGGTTCAGCTCGTCTCTTGTTCTTGCCGTGTTGCCGGTTGAGTTTGTCCAGAGCATCCGACTCGTCAATGTGCAGTAATGCGCTCGCTGCTCCGTTCCGGTTCTCACAGCCCTCATCCGCAACTGCTTACCAAACACACACGAGTATATTCATTTATCATTAGAAGAAACATCCTAATCAATGCAAAACCACAACTTTATTGTAGCTCAAAACACTCATATGTGACCCTGGAGCACAAAAGCAGTCTTAAGTCGCTGGGGTATATTTGTAGCAATAGCCAACAATACATTGTATGAGTCAAAATTATAAATTTTATACCAAAAATCATTAGTTAAGTTATTTTTGTAAATGTCAAACCGTAAATATATAAAAACTTAATTTTTGATTAGTAATATGCATTGTTAAGAACTTCATTTGGACAACTTTAAAGTTGTTTTTGCACCCTCAGATTCCAGATTTTCAAATAGTTGTATCTCGGCCAAATATAGTCCTATCCTAACAAACCATACATCAATGGAAAGATTATTTATGATAAATCTCAATTAAAAAGAATTACCCTTATGACTGCTTTGGTGGTCCAGGGTCACATATCAGTCAACCACTATTAAAGATGACATTAAAGTACAGGAAGTCAGAAACAGACCTGCTACTGCAATCCAGTGTTTCTAGATAGATTTAGTTTAACTTGACGCACTAAAACAACAAACTACAAATGAATAAAAACCATATGGACAAAAACATAAAACTACAAAAAATGACAAAACACACAATAAAATTACTAAAACTTTAAATAAAAGTAAAATGAGAAAATAAAAACTACATCAAAACATCAAATAAAAATTATTATACAAATATTATTTCATGGATACTACAATAACACTGATTTTGAATCAAATCGAGATTGGAATCGACTCAAAAGCTTGTGAATCAAAATCGAATCGAATCGTGAAATTTGTGACAATACCCAGGCCTACATTTCATAATGCGTATGCATGCAGTGTGTTGTTTGTAGTTAATAGACTATTTTGTAGGGCTGCGACGATAAATTGATGCAAAATCAATTCTGAGGTCTTCCGAATGCATTGCAATTCTCTCTGGAATGGATTCTGAGCTTAGATTCTAACAGCAGGTGGCGCTCTACTCTAGTTTTTGTCCACACACACTCACATGCTCGTGAAAAAGAGCTCTTGTGCATCTTGGCCGAGTCATGTAATTTCACCTCGGCTAAGAATGCTTTTATGATGTGAGATTAATGTAAACAGCCCACTGTGAACACCCTTGTAATTCGCTTCAAACTTTTCCAATTTTATGAATGATAGTTTTAGGTTCAAGTGTGTATAAGGATTTGGAAACTAGTAGAGTACGGCTGTATGCAGTGTCATCTGCTGTTCAAAACTATGACTCAGAATCGACTCAAGAAAGAATCGTGATGCGTTGGGAAAATCTCAGAATCGACTCAAGAAAGAATTGTGATGCATTGGGAAAATCTCAGAATCGACTCAAGAAAGAATCGAGATGCATTGGGAAAATCTCAGAATCGACTCAAGAAAGAATCGAGAATTGGGAAAATCTCAGAATCGACTCAAGAAAGAATCAGAATCGATTGGGAAAATCTCAGAATCGACTCAAGAAAGAATCGTGATGCGTTGGGAAAATCTCAGAATCGACTCAAGAAAGAATCGTGATGCGTTGGGAAAATCTCAGAATCGACTCAAGAAAGAATCGCGATGCGTTGGGAAAATCTCAGAATCGACTCAAGAAAGAATCGCGATGCGTTGGGAAAATCTCAGAATCGACTCAAGAAAGAATCGCGATGCATTGGGAAAATCTCAGAATCGACTCCGCGATGCGGAAAATCTCAGAATCGACTCAAGAAAGAATCGATGCGTTGGGAAAATCTCAGAATCGACTCCGCGATGCGTTGGAAAATCTCAGAATCGACTCAAGAAAGAAGATGCGTTGGGAAAATCTCAGAATCGACTCAAGAAAGAATGCGAAAATCTCAGAATCGACTCAGATGGGAAAATCTCAGAATCGACTTCGCGATGCGTTGGAAAATCTCAGAATCGACTCAAGAATCGCGATGCGTTGGGAAAATCTCAGAATCGACTCAAGAAAGAATCGCGATGCGTTGGGAAAATCTCAGAATCGACTCAAGAAAGAATCGCGATGCGTTGGGAATCTCAGAATCGGATAGAATCGCGATGCGTTGGGAAAATCTCAGAATCGACTCAAGAAAGAATCGCGATGCAGAAAATCTCAGAATCGACTCAAGAAAGAATCGATGCGTTGGGAAAATCTCAGAATCGACTCAAGAAAGAATCGCGATGCGTTGGGAAAATCTCAGAATCGATCAGAAAGAATCGCGATGCATTGGGAAAATCTCAGAATCGACTCAAGAAAGAATCGCGATGCGTTGGGAAAATCTCAGAATCGACTCAAGAATCGTGATGCGTTGGAAAATCTCAGAATCGACTCAGAATCGTGATGGGAAAATCTCAGAATCGACTCAAGAAAGAATCGCGATGCGTTGGGAAAATCTCAGAATCGACTCAAGAAAGAATCGCGATGCATTGGGAAAATCTCAGAATCGACTCAAGAAAGAATCGCGATGCATTGGGAAAATCTCAGAATCGACTCAAGAAAGAATCGCGATGCGTTGGGAAAATCTCAGAATCGACTCAAGAAAGAATCGTGATGCGTTGGGAAAATCTCAGAATCGACTCAAGAAAGAATCGCGATGCGTTGGGAAAATCTCAGAATCTAATCATTTCTCGATGCATCGATTTATTTTCCCAGCCCTACCATTTAGGTTGCAGTTATACTACATGATCTGCATTTGCAGGGTCAGTGAAATGCGGACTCCTGACCGTATGCAGCGGCCCACGCGACGGGCATGAAGTCCTTGCTGAGGGCGGTGCTGTCATACGGCCTGTCGTGAGGAACCGGCTCCTCTCCTCCAACCACCACCTCCATGTACACCTCGTCCGAGAGCTTAGATCCTCCTGCGCACAAAACACCGCAAACTGCGCATAAACAACGGATAAACTCACAATAACAGTGTGTAAAATTACAACGATGACATCCACACAAGTAGTGTCTCAATGCTTCAAATCAGAGTTTCATCTTAGAAAACACGTTATTGTACTTTGCAGCTTAAAAATCAGAAAGGACAAAGACAAATCTGAGACAATAATAACTACATTTTCAAAACAGGAAACCAAAAGAATGAGACATTCAGAAACACGTCCTCCTCAATGTCTTCAGTGGTTACAGTGCTGGTTTGACATGTTCCCCTAAAGTTACATAATTCGGCATTTGTAGCTTTGAGCAAAAACTAAATGTCTATTTGAGCCTTTGCAGCCAATATCAAGCAAACATGTTATTGTACGGTTATATCAGCGTGAATCTCTTTATAGATCACATTAACCCTTTACATTCACAATATAGATATTAGTGATGAAAATTTAACAGCACCCCCCCACCCCCCCCCCCAAAAAAAAAAATAATATATTATATTTTAAATAACATAAAACAGTGAAAAATAAGAAATTAGGGTATATAAGGATAGAATAAGAATATACATATTAAATTAAAAATATAATATAAATTAATCATATAATAAGCTATTATATTTTATATAATAATCATGCTACATTTGTATAATCCAGTGAATTAAATACTTTTTAATATTTAAATATCTTATCTTTGTGCTTGGAACTTATTAGACACAAAGCAAAAGATCAGATGATTCATATTAAACGACTGACATCAGTGTAAAAATTGTGCTATTTTAATATCATTAATATACTAGTATAGTATTTATTAACATTTTTAATTTATATTTTTTGTTTTAATTTTTTAGTAATTTTGTTTTTTATATTTGTATTAGTTTTTAATGTCCCCTTATTTCTTATTCATTTTTATTTCAGTTTTAATTTGTGCAATTTTAGCATTTCAGCTTAAACTAAACGGAAATAAGTTTGAGTTTTTTCATATTTAATTTTTTTTCTCAGTAAACTTATTTTTTATAGATATTTTTAGTGTTATTTAAATAATAACCACACCGGTAAAACAGCTTCACATTATAAAACACTAAGTTCAAAACTAAGGACTCAAAAGAGTCTAAAACTAATTTTATAAAACAGACGGTTGTTTTACAATTTGTAAAAAATATTTGCAATTTAAAATAACCGTATTCTATGTGAAGATATTTTATAATATAATTTATTCCTGTGATCGAAGCTGAATTTCCAGCGTTCAGTGTCACATGATCCTTCTGAAATCATTCTAATATGTTGATTCGTGCTTCAGAAACATTTCTGATTATTATCAATGTTGAAAACAGTTCATATTTCGCAGGGTTTTCAGAGTTTCTCACCATCAGTCTGTGTATGATGAGCGTCTCCCACAGACATGTAGACCATCTTCTCTCTCAGCGGCCGGACCACAGGTTCAGCCAGAGTGACCGCCTCGTTCTCCCCGAGATCCACCGTCTCTCCTACACACAGATACAGCACAGCGGTAAACCACCAGTCCTCTTACTGGACTACATCCTCCTCTCATGCTATTCAAATAACAGACATTTCCACTCACCCTGAAGTAAAATGTCAAAAGACATGTAGCCTGGCTGAGCACCAGCAACTACCTCTACAAATGATACACATTGGGAAACAAATCATGATGCATCATAACTGGATCAGAACTGAAGTTGTGGCAAATGCCCAAGAAAGACCCAGGAGCAGGGGCATCGTTAGTGGGGGGGAAAGGGTAACAGAGTGCATAGGACCCAGAGGTCTGGGGGACCCGCGATCGCCTGGCCATCAGGAGCACCGGGACCTTCCATTCAAATAGTGGGCCGATCGCCGAAAAGAAGGGAGACCTCCCCGATATTAGGCGCCGTTTTGAAATTACAGCGCATGCGAAACCGCATAAAGCAAAATATTCCAAGCAGCGCTTCCCGACGCATCCACCAGCCGCGCGTCAAGTAGAGCGGATAAGTCACACGCACCACGCTGAACGTGCGCCGCACTTGCCATTTATAAGAGATAAACAGCGCAAGTCGCTCGATCCATTCAGATGTGACACAGAATGTGTATACAGTCGTGTGATATGAGAAAGACACGACAATGAGGTATACTGGAAAACGCTAATAGGCTTGTCAATTCAGCATCATAGTAATTTAACTTGAAGATATTAAAACTGTACAAACAGCCTATGTGTTGGCAGAAAAGTATTTATTAATGTGACTGTTATTACATATTGGGAAATAAGCTATTTTAATTTCATCGAAGCTGGTTTGTGTAGTTTCTTCAGGTTTATTTTATTTTTTACAAATTTTATAGTTTATAATTACTTATTTATTTTAAAAACCATATAACCATGGTTTTACCCTCTTGTGACCACCATCCTACTAATACTTGTCAGTTAAACTCTGGATACTTCTTTCTTTTTAGATGTTTAGTTCTAATGAATTTTAATTGAAGTCAATTGTTAATTCAATAAACCGTATGAATGTCTTTGTTCTGTAGTCCATACAGTAGAAATCAAGGGTAGCCAAAAAGCTTTGGTAACATTCGACAAAATCTTGTTTTGTGTTCAACATAATAAAGTCGTTTGGAAGGACACGAGGGTGACCGAATGATGACAGAATTGATTAGCAGTAACTTTCCAGCAGTCTAGCTCAAAATCAATGCTTTACTGTCAAGTGCTTTTATGTGTGACAAAAATGCATTATTAAGTTTGTTGTATTTGTCATGAATTCAGTCATATCTATTGTTTCTGTCCTGTGTTATTTATTCATTTATTTACTTCAATTGAAGGCTCTATGACCCATCACCCCAAACGTTATTTTACATCTTACGATCGCACCTCAAACCCCCCCCATTGTGGGGGCCCCATAGAAAATGCAGTGCATAGGGCCCAGAACTCCATCATTGAATTCAAGGCTTCGTCAATGGGCCCAAAAACAGTGCTGCTACTGTTAACATCATAAATGTTACAATTATAAATCATAACAAATTGAATTATGTATTAGCAATGTTGCATTGGCAACTAATTTACATTTTGAAAGTTTAAGTACTAAAACTTAATCTGCAATAAATTAAAGCTAAATAGAAAATTTGAATATTACAGAATATTAAAATACAGAATAAGATACAAATTAGATATTAAATAAGACCGAATTAAATAGGACAAAAGCTCATAGCTAAACTAAAATCAATTATTAAAAAAAAAAATATAATATAACATTCCAAAAATAAAGTGAAACACAAACTTTAGATGACAAACTAATGAGAAATTAGAAATGTAGCCTTGGAAACTAAGTGAAATAAGTTTAAGCTGGAGTACTAACATTTCTCAAACTAAAACCAAAATTATAAATTAAAGCCACATTGAAATATAAAAATAATATATATATATTATTCTAAAATATTCTAATATTATATAACACTACAAAAACTAATAACAATGACAAATTGATGATTTTTTTAAACTACAAACTGAAGATAAAATAAAAAACAAACGTTACATAAAAAAACAAATGAAAATTGGCAACTGAAATATTTACATTTAAATTACTAAAACTAAAATAAAATAAACGCTACATATAAATATAAAAATAATAAAAATGAATATTATAAAATATATTATATAATATTCTAAAAGCTAACAACTGACCAAAGCACAACTAAAATGATTTTAATGTAGAAAACAAAAACAAAAAAATTTAAAAATAAACTCTAAATACTTTAATTGTATAGAAATAATACTAAAGCAGCACTGGCTCAAATCTCCCGTTCACTCACCAAGGTCGTCTTCACCAGAGTCTGCTTTAAAGATGTAAACTTTAATGACTTCCTGTCCGTCCTCATCCTTCTCCACCTCCTGATCATCTATCGCCCCCTCGACCGCCACCTCCTCTCCGTCTCCAGACACCATCTTCCCCGCATCATCCACTGCAGGAGGAACAACAGACGATGATACTGGGATCAGAAGCCTTTTCATGGAGACAAAACTTTGGAGCTGTAACATTAAATACTAATTATTAAATATTGCATCTTAAAAAAGCATGTGTTAATGTCTATTTTTGGATAATCCAGACTATTCAAACAGAAACAAATGAACGAATAATTGAATTAATAAACTAACAAACAAACAACTGATTGAATAAAAATAAATAAACAGCTTTAACAAACGAACAGGCAAATAAGTGATCAAATTAACAAACTGACAAAACCACAATTAAACAAAAAAATATTTTTGAAAAATTACAAACTGAAGAAACTAAAATGAAACAAACATTAGATGACAAACATAAAAATAACACAAATGAAACAAAACGAAAAGGAAATATCCAAAACAAATCATTATATAACGTCATAATAATAATATTATTATAAAAACTACTAACAATGATGAAAGCACATAACTAAACAAAATCTGAAAAAAAAATTATCAATACAAAAGCATAAAAAAATTAAGAAATATAAAAAAGAATTATATTATATAATATTATAAAAACTAATAACAAACGCACATAACTAAACAAAATCTGATTTTTTTTAGATGTAAAAAATAAATAAAAACAGCTTTACTAAAATTACAAAAGAATTAAAAAAAATTAAGAAATATAAAAATAAATTATATTATATAATATTATAAAAACTAATAACAAAAGCACATAACTAAACAAAATCTGATAATTTTTTAGATGTAAAACAAAAAAAATAAAAACGGCTTTACTAAAATTACAAAAGAATTAAAAAAATTAAGAAATATAAAAATTTATTATATTATATCATAAAAACTAATAACAAAAGCACATAACTAAACAAAATCTGATAATTTTTTTTAGATGTAAAACAAAAAAATAAAAACGGCTTTACTAAAATTACAAAAGAATTAAAAAATTTAAGAAATATAAAAATAAATTATATTATATAATATTATAAAAACTAATAACAAAAGCACATAACTAAACAAAATCTGATAATTTTTTTAGATGTAAAACAAAAAAAAATAAAAACGGCTTTACTAAAATTACAAAAGAATTAAAAAAAATTAAGAAATATAAAAATGTATTATATTATATAATATTATAAAAACTAATAACAAAAGCACATAACTAAACAAAATCTGATAATTTTTTTAGATGTAAAACAAAAAAAAAAAAAACGGCTTTACTAAAATTACAAAAGAATTAAAAAAATTTAAGAAATATCAAAATAAATTATATTTTATATTTTCAGCATCTTTTAAGCTGAGGTACTAAAAAAACGAATAATATTATAAAATATTATATTGCGTAATACTGTAAAATGTAATAAGAATGATTTGTTATACATGAATAATTGAAGGTTCTTATAAACAAACAAACAAATATTAGATGAAACATTTAAAAAAATTAAATGTATCCTTGGCAACTAACTGGAATGAGTTTAAGTTGAATTACTAAAATAACAAAGTCCATTTGAAACAATAAACTGAACACGTGAGCGAATCAAGCGACAGAATGACTGAAAGATTCGGTGAATTACAGGAGATCATGAGGTAATCTCCGCAGCCGTCCGAGTCGTGCTCAGCGTCCCTCTCCTCCGTCATCTCTGCCATGGCAACACCATCCTCCTCTTCCTCCAGTGACATCACGCAGGTCTCCACCGCAACGCCCTCGTCGTCGTCGCAGTGCACGTACTCGGCGACCACGTCCTCCACAGCGTCCTGGATGACGAGCTCGTCGGAGGAGAAGCCCTGGACAGACGCGGCCTCACCCTCCACCTCTGACACCAGCACCGTCTCCTGCAGCTCCACCACATACTCCTCCTCCTCCTCCCCCACACCTCCCTCATCTGCAACAACACACACCACCACAGCTCAAAACTACACCTGCACTTCAGAACCACCACTGCTTACTACAGTTCAACTACATGTGACCCTGGACCGAGTCATTGGGCTCAATTTTGTGAAGTTGAGATGTATACAACATCTGAAAGCTGAATAAATAAGCTTTCTATTGATGTATGGTTTGTTATATTTTGGCTGAGATACAACTATTTGAAAATCTGGAATCTGAGGGTGCAAAAAAAATCTAAATATTGAGAAAATCACCTTTAAATTTGTGCAAATGAAGTTCTTAGCAATGCATATTACTAATCAAAAATTAAGTTTTGATATATTTACAGAAGGAACTTTACAAAATATCTTCATGGAACATGATCTTTTACTTAATATCCTAATGATTTTTGGCATCAAATAAAAATACAATGCATTGTTGCTACAAATATACCTGTGTGACTTATGTTATGACTGCTTTTCTGTTCCAGGGTCACATATAGGTACATATCGGCTTTTTGACACAATATTAATAGGGGGGGGGGGGGGGGCAACAATAAAAGCACACATCGTGATAATTATTATTATAATTAAATATAAATACATGTATATGCATTGTTTAACATTTACATACTTTTTATTATAAATATATACATTTTAAAATGTAACTATATAAAAAAAAAAAATAATTGTAAGTCATTATATTCATTATTATCATTCATTATAGTAATATATTCTAAAAACATATTTTGTTGCCCATAGACTCTTAATATATTAATAATAAATTTAAACTCGTAATCATAATTGCTCATAACGAAATATACAATAAATATAAATAAGTAATGCACACAAATTAATATTTATAATTAATATACTTTAATTATATTATAAAAGCAGTAATATTTTGTTTCGCATTATGTCATTTAATATATTTGTGTGCATGTGTGTACATGTATACATAGGGCTGGGAAGGTTACTTTTAAAAAGTATTTTACTACAAATTACAAAATACTTGCTTTAAAATGTAATTAGTAATGTATTTCGTTAGATTACTCAGGTTTAGTACTTAAGCTCTGTAACACAAGGGAACATATAGCCTACATGATGTCTTATTTTTATGTTTTCCAACTCTAAAGAAGTAACATACCAGTCATAAGATTTGTGTTTTCTGTGCATTTTGCATTTTTTCTTTGCATTTTGCAACAACATCAGTTTTCTGCCGCATTTCTATGAACAACAAAATAAATTTTTGTCATTTAAATCTACCAATCAATATACATTAAATTTGAATACAACGAATGGGATTCCGTGCGGTTTCATGATGTACTCCAAGCTTCAAAACAAAGCCAAACACACCAAACATAAAGTTTTAAAATCAAACTTTAAGTGATTACTTCATAATCCTCTGTATGGAGAAGCGATCGGCACAAAAGAATCAAAGAGTCATAATTGACAGGGCTCGTTTGTCAAAGCAACTAACGTTACAGTCGCAAGTAATGTCGTTGTAGTTCAACGTAATTTAACAACCACAGTTCGCTAATGATGCTTTTGGGAAACATACCCCAGATCTATCCAGTTTAATGTGAACCATTCACACTGGTTTCGTTAAACAAAATAAATGATTCATTTAAAAGATTGACTCAAAAGAATCATCTGTTCATGAATCGAATCATGAACTAGTTTAACCGCGCCTGTTCTTGAACACTACAGACGAACTTGAAGTCTTTATTCCTTCGAAAAGCACACAAAGCTATCGTTTGACTTTATTAACATTTGATTCGTATGGATCTGTTAACTGATGCAAAGTGTGAATTATAGGAGAATTTGGTGTCATTTTTCAATTAAATTCTTAGAAATATTAAACGTTATGATAACCATTCAACACTCAAAATATGAGAAAATATAAAAACGAGTTACTGGATAAAAAATGTCAAAGATCAAGAACAAGTTCCCTCGAGAGTCTTTTTCAGATTAGACGTTGTGTCCTTCGACGCTGAGAGACGTTTTGTTGCAGGTAGGCATTGCACAGCACTGATGTTACGTCCTTTTCAGATTCATAAACTAGTGTTTGTGTTTCCACGAGAGAAATGCTTTACGCTAATGGCTTTCTGCTGTGTCGTGATGATGAGCGCACTCTCACTGCGAGTTGGGAAATGAACAGGCGGCTGCACGTTGTTTTTATTTTCAATGGAGAATCAGTTGCCTTAATGGTTAACATCCTCAAACTTAAATATTAAATTAAGAAATTACATAAAATTCAAAGTAATCACTTTGGTAATCCAAAATACCTTTCGGATGTTACTGTAAATTGATTACCACCTATTTAAAATGTAATTATAATGAAATACAGTCACTCATATTTAGTATTTTAAATACGTAATGCCGTTACATGTATTTCGTTACTCCCAGCCCTGTATACTGTGTGTGTGTGTGTACGTGTGTGTCGTGTGTGTGTGTGTGTGTGTGTGTGTGTGTGTGTGTGTGTGTGTGCGCGCGTGTAATGATGTTTTTCAATCAAACAGATTTATTTTAATTATGTATATATTTACATATTTTTGTTCCCTTTTAATACATTTGTAATTTTAATAATTATTAGCAATTATTAATAATAATTAGTGCTGTCAATCGATTAATCAATTGAATCGCGTTAATCACAGTCATGGACTGATTAATCATGATTAATCACAAATGTAAAATACCAGGATTTACCTGTAAATGTGTTGAAATAAAGAAATGCACGACAAACTAGTTTAAGGAAACAGAGCCTTTCACACCTCCGCCAGATATGAGACATAATCCTTATTATTCTTTTGTTTTTATTCAGCCTTTATACTAGCAATAAAACATTTACCAAGCCACATCACTTCAAACCCAGTATACATTTACCCAACTATTATCAGAAGTAATTCTAAATAAACACAACAAAACATTTTCTTGCGACCTTACGTGAAGTATTTTGACAAAATGCATTATGAAGAATAATTGGACCAGTTCTGCAGCTGCATTAGAGCTAACATTAGCATCATAAGACAATTTATGAGATTAATAGTACACTTTTACTCAGAACTCACTTCAAACCACCATCGAGTGTTTGTAATAACCTCCTTTTGCGATCACATGTGGAATTTGGTCGTTTACTGTTGTTAAAATAATATTAGAGATGCACCGATTGACCGGCCAGTGATCGGAATCGGCCGATTTCTCGCATGACCGACCCGGATCGGTGACCGGCCGGTCAGTCTCACGTCTTGCCGATTCTGAGCCCATCCTTTTATTGCCAGCGGTGCAGGCAGAGACGTCACAGCCACGCGCACACTCACAGTAGATATCACAGTTGCGTGTGTAAACGTCGTTTCGCGTGAGAATGATTCTAATTTTAATAGCATTCAGTGTAAACGGCGACTGATAATGTATTTATGTCGTGCCAGATGAGGCTTGCACAGCCTGAGTGAGTGTGTGAGAGACACAGCACACACAAAGTTACTCACAGGAATGTATAGATGCATACTGTGGTAGAAAAATAAATAAAAGATTTACAAAATATGATTTAGGTAAGCAACATTAGACGGCCGTGATGTTTCTCCGAATAACAATATCAGCAAGATTGCAATGTGACACTGATTTTATACAATAGTATTTCAATAAACAAGAAGTTAAAATCAAGTGACTTGGATTTTAGACAAAATACTGACTGTTTTTGCTCAATTTCGCTGACGAAAATAGTTGCAATCAAAGCCACAGCAGAACTGTTGTGTGTCTCTGAGCAACACACAGCGGTGTTTCGTTACTGAACGAATCCACGTTTCTATGAATCGGTTGAATTAATTAATAAATGACTCATTAAAACAGACATTTGCCGCCACCTACTGGGGGTTTAGACATATTTAAAAGTATCATTGCATTTTATCAACATTTGAAAAAACATTAATCTTATAAAATTATTTCTGCATTTGAAATGTTGCAGTGTAGATGCATCTAATGCAGCTGTTTCCTCAGCAGTGGAAATATAGAGTTTGTTAATACTAATTTCATTTGAATGGTAAAACTCTACAGTTTTTTAATATGATAACTGTGCAATAAAGTGGTTTGCATTAGCAGTGAACGATTCCCAGGGAACACATACTGACTAACCTGAATGCACTGTAAGTCGCTTTGGATAAAAGCGTCTGCTAAATGCATAAATGTAACTGAATTAATTGAAACAAAGTAAGAATTTGATGTGAAAGATGACACATTTAATACGTTTAGGGGAAATAAATGACCATTTATAAACAGTGGGAAATGACATCTGTTTTGTTACATAAAGCAACTCGTTTTAAGTTAACTATTTCTTCCTCTTTCCAGTCACAGAGCACTTTATTTAAGAGTTGTTTAAGTGAGAGAAAATCTGTAAATTAGTTCAGATTGGGGGAATTGTAATGTTTAATAATTGATTTTATTATGTACAAATGTTTTTGTTGAAATTTGCATAGACTTTTTTTGTTTGTATATGCTGTCAATTATAGTTCTTAGAAAGAACACGGAAATCGGCACAAAAATACGTATCGTCACACACACAAAAATCAGTGAATCGGTACACACACACACACACACCTGGAGCAGTGAAAATTGCACATCGCATACACACACACACACACACACACACGCACCTGAGCAGTCTGAGCATGGACAAAATGGAGCAGTGACACACAACACACACACCTGGAGCATGACACACACCCACACACTACAGCCTGGAGCAGTTAATATCGCTGAACACAAATGAACACACACACACACACACCTGGCATTACAGATGTACACATTCATCTACACACACACAGCACACAAGAAAATCACACACACCACATACAAACCATATGGACACACAACACACAACCCTATCGTAATTGGAGCATGTGTTTCAAATTATCTTATATAATCTTTAGTAGCTGTTGTCATGTTTATTTCTGCTGTGTTTAACATGTATGCTCTGCCTGACACTCACATTATTTGTGATGTTACAACCGCTTCTCCATTCTGGTATACATTCCAGGTATAATACACATTAATAAAAGGATCTATTTTCAGCTTTATTTGTCTATATGCACTCTGTAATTTTCCCCGCGACTGTATTTTGAAAATAGCCCAATTGTGCCGCTAACCTGGCAACACTGGTTCGCTGCACCCTCATCACACACGACAGATAACCTTCAAGAAGCTGGGCTCAAACCTTATCAAACGATTCATTTGCGTTAAAAAAATATTAACGCGTTAAAAGTTTTTGATAAATCTCATGCGTTAATGTTGACGGCCCTAATAATAATGCAAGAAAATATTAAGAATTATTATTCATCACTAATTATTATCATTTATAATTAAATATTATATATGTACTAGGGTTTCACGATACATAAAAATGTCTTACGATACTATACCCTAGTATACGATACCATGCATCACGATACCATGCAATTGTTAATTTAAAAAAAATTCTACCAAATTAATCAAAAATGCATAAATAAATGAAAACAGAAAATAGTATTTCTCTGAATACTTAATTAATGTGAATGAATGATTATATTATGTACTACACATGCATGAAGTGACATTTAGATGTGGTTTTACATTTAGACTGTTTTTATAATGGTGTTTTTTTATGAGAATAAAGTTTTAAATACAAAATTCTGAATGTAGTGTTGGAAAATATGTATATATATTCTTAATTGAATTGAAACAATTATTTGCTGTCGAATCAAATGACTGTTTTATGATTTATCAATTTATTTCAAACAAAGAAACAAAACAAAAACAGCACTCTTGCTCAGAAACAAACTATTTTACATGTTCTAGAAGTAGTCAAATGAATAAAACTGTGAGAATACTTTCTTGTAAGATATTATGATGTTGAATAAGTGATGCTTGAGCTTCTGTTTTTTTAAATAGATCAGACGGTCTGAATTAGACCCTTTCTTCTGATAAACTGCAGCATGAACAACGACATGCAAGTGCAACTTCTCATTACAAACTGAACTGAAGTGTCGGGAAACACTCAAGACCATATTGTAGCGCACAGACTTTATAATCATTGGGAATTGCTGTTATTTGTTTTGCACCGCAATGTAGTGTTAATGCGGGAGTTCAGAAAAAGAGAGACAAGCGATTATGCATAGCGTCTTTTGTCTGTCATTCTTGCAAATCCTAGCAGCGGCAGGTCGTTCAGACATTACAATAAAGCACACAGTACACAGAGCACAGCACATTTGGCAAAACTTGTAAATTTGAAATGCATGCCAGCATTTTATGCATACAACATATCTTACGGTACTACTGTATGGACGATACTATAAAAATGCAATTATTTTTAAGCTTAATCGCGATACTACCGTAGTACCGGTATATCGTGCAACCCTAATATGTACACACACACACACATGTAATTATAATTAAATATTATTAAAGAATATATTTGTATTTAAAATGATTATTTATATTTACATGCCACATATTCCATATATGTGTGTGTGTGTGTGTGTGTGTGTGTGTGTGTGTGTGTGTGTGTGTGTGTGTGTGTGTGTGTGTGTGTGTGTGTGTGTGTGTTTAAAATTATGTTTTTTAATCATAAAGATTTATTTCAATTATGCATATATTTTTGTTCCCATTTAATATTTGTAATTGTAATAATTATTAGCAATTGTTAATAATAATGCAAGAAAAATTAAGAATTATTATTCATCAATTATAATTAATAATTAAATATTATATACGTAGACACACATAATTGTAATTCTATATTATTAAAGAATATATTTGTATTTAAAATGATTATTTATTCATATTGACATGCCACATATGCCATATGTGCGTGCGCGTGTGTGTGTGTGTGTGTGTGTGTGTGTGTGTGTGTGTGTAAAACTATGTTTTTTAATCATACAGATTTATTTCAATTTTGTATATTTTAATTAGCTATATTTATGTATATTTTCCCATTTAATATAATTTTAATAATAGTTAATAATTACTAATAATAATGCAATAAAAATGTGTGTGTGTGTGTGTGTGTGTGTGTGTGTGTGTGTGTGTGTGTGTGTGTGTGTGTGTGTGTGTGTGTGTGTGTGTGTGCAAAAAAATATTCACATTCCTTAAAAATGACAAAATATTTCACTATAAAAATATAAATTCAAACTTTACATTCTCATCTGTAATGAAAAATACAGTTTTGTCCAATCAAATGCTCTCTAGAATGAGAACGACACAACATTGACATACAAATGAGCGAGCAAACATCCCAGTTTCTGTATTACCTGAACCATGCAGTATAATCTTTGGCTCTTGGGAACGGAGAGCAAGCCTTGTCACCTCCTCATCCATCGTCTTTATTCTTCATTGGCCACGGCACAACTAACACAACAACATACAATTCAATCAGAATGTCTGCTAGAGACCATTTATGATAACAAGAGAATAAAAGAGTTAAACAATCATTTATAGCAGAATTACTCTCTCATAACAAATAAACACAGAATGAAGCATTTAGCATAAGAACTGGGAGGATCATAACAATGTGACCGGCTTCAAGAACTAGTTGTCATAATGTAAACATGCAATAGGTTTGAACAGACATGCAAACAGACAGATAAATACGGAGGCAGACAGACAGACTTATGAATATTACACTAATAAATATGAACAGATTATTGACGACCGTGCATGTCCCTTTAATTTGCAAATGACTGCGACAAGAGAGACTAGAAATTAAACATGAGCACCAATAAACGGTTGTGCATTTAATCAAATGATGCAACGCGTTTTAAACGCAACGCAAAATGCATTAAACGCTTCGTGCATGTCAGGAAACACTCGAAGCTTCGTGCATTTGAGAAGAACGTGTGCAGCAGCGCGCGCCGAATCTTCCCACCCCCCGCGCGCTGAAGGTTTCCTCGTATTACAGCACCTGAAACCGGACATAATCATGGCGCCTTGTGACCATAATTTCCCCCCTATCACTGAAAACAAAACCAGCCTGCCCTGCGCGCGCCATTTTGAGCCATAACACATCGCGCGATTGATTCCCACGCATGCATACGCGCGAGCTTTGCTTTAAAAACAAAGGGGCGTTTGGTGTCGCGTGCATGCAGGAGCATTTATAAACAATAACCCACCCCCAGCGCTTCAGGCCCGAGTGCGGCCTACGTAAGGCCCGGGGCCCGGCGGTCAATCCGAGGCCTCGCGTCTCTAGCCGCGACGCGCAACATAATGCAACAAAACGTACTATAACCGCGCATAAACCTGATGCGCGTGTGCAACGAGCGGGCGGGATGAAACCCGCGCGGTCCGGTTCGTCGGTATCGGCGCACTTACCGTAGATCTACGCGCGGGGCGGCCTTCAGATTTTCCCCAGGCAGGCCGTCGGATTCCCCCAGACTCGGGCAGGGCTAGAGCGGGAGTTAGCGGGCGCTGGGCGGGCCGCGGAGTGCGCAGGGAGGGCGGAGCTCCGCAGACAGACGCGCTGCAGCCCGCTGCTCCGCCACAGCGCGAGCCGCCGTCAGCGCGACACGTCACTGCGCAGAGCCGCAGGAAAACGCGGAAGGCCGGTGACCGACATTTACCCGGAGAAAGCGAAGCTAACAGCGAGCGTCAGCGAAAATTATCGTGCCAAATGCATAACCATACTTTTAACGCACTGTTTAAACATCTCTTGCCTAGTTATTCATATCAAAGATGTACGCTTTCATTGTTTGGCCCTTAAAAGCGCGCACTGGTTGGCACAGCATTTGCATGCCCACATCACAAATATTTAGTGCACAAGTTTGAGCGATGTGAATCAAATCTGTTCATCTGTCACGATATCAAATTATATACCAAAAGACTGGCAATTTATGAAACATCCCAGGTGTGTTTTCTTTTTAATCTTTTTTATTTAGACACTTTTCCTATCTCTAAACCCAAATGTAACTGGACCACAAAACCAGTCATAAGGGTCAATTTTGTGAAATTGAGATTTATACATAATCTGAAAGCTGAATAAGTAGCTTTCCATTGATGTATGGTTTGTTATGATAGGACAATATTTGGCTGAGATACAACTATTTGAAAATCTGGAATCTGAGGATGCAAAAAAATCTAAATATTGAGAAAATCACATTTAAAGTTTTCCAAATGAAGCAATGCATAGGCCTATTACTTATCAAAAATCAGGTTTTTATATTTATGGTAGGAAATGTACAAACTATCTTCTTGGAACATGATCTTTACTTAATATCCTTATGATTTTTGGCATAAAAGAAAATCAATAACTTTGACTCATACAATGTATTGTTGACTATTGCTACAAATATACCCCAGCGACTTAAGACTGCTTTTGTAGTCCAGGGTCACATATTATTTTATATATTATACTTTTTTGTCCTTGCAAGAGGCTTTTTTGTTTCATATTTAATAGTTTTTTTTATCATGCATGCATGGTGTATTTTATAATTAGAAATTCCAACTGCATACGCATCTTTTTTTCTCACTGTTTAAACCTTATTTACTGAAGTATTAACATTAAAGATCCATGTTTTGTTTTGATTGTTTTGGCCCTTAATAGCCTGCACTGGTTGGGTCATCCCATGCACAGCACTTTTCATTCCCACATCACATCTAAATATATGAGATTATACACATTTTAGAGATGGAAATCATATCAGTTCAGCTTTCACAATATCAAACCCAAGAGACTGGTAATTTGTTATGAAATATCCCAGGTGTCTTTTTTATTTTAAATAAATGACCTTTTTTTTGTCCTTGCATGAGTTTTTTTTCTCATTAGAATTGCAAAAGTGAGTGAGTTGTTGAACACATTTCTTATTGCAACGGCATTTACTGAAGGATTAACAATAAAGATGTATTTGTTTTGGCCCTTAAAAGTGTCCACTGATTGGGTCATTCTATGTTTTCATGCCCGCAATGTATTAGATAAAATATTAAACTCACAAATTTTAAACATGAGTAGTTCATTTAATACAGTATCACAAATGAAAAATTGAAATTTTTTAGTTTTATCCCAAATTTAGTGTTTTTTTTTTTTCTTGCATGAGGATTTTTGTTTCATGTTTAGTAGTTTTCTTGTTTCATGCAGACATACAGGTGTGCATGCATGCAAACAGATAAATATGGAGGCAGAAAGACTTACGAATATGACACTAAATATTGACGGACATGCATGTTCCTTTCATTTGCAAATGACCGCTACAAGATGAGAGTCTGGAAATTAAGGAAACACACATAAACAGTTGTGCGTAAGGTTTGAATGATGCAATACATCTTCTTATCATATATGCTTGGATGTAACTCATTGCATGTGATGTATATTTTTCATGAGAATTGAAAATTAGTACAGTTTCTGGAAGGGATGTCTTTAGAGAGTGCATGCATGAGAAGTGGGATAAAGCAAGAGCCCAAATGTTCAAATACTGTCACCATGTGTTGACATTAATCCGGACCTCTACAACTATAAAACATTGTTTCTCCATTCACAAGAACTCAGGTGTTTCAACAGCATCAATGTCCTGTTGGTTTTGACCAGTTGCACAGGTAACATATTCATTTTCAATGAAAGCACCTCAGAATAATGCAGTAGGTTGTAGTATTTACTGAAAAGCTAACCTAAATCGGTGCATCTACTAGTGTAAAAGGTTCTTTCTCCATCTAAATGAATGCAGGTGTTTCTAAAGCATCTATGTTCAGCTGTTTTGACCAGCTGCACAGTTTCTCAGCCTCTTCCTCCCATTCAGACTCGGATGAGTTGTAGTCGTCCGTCTCGACTGATGGCAGAACTATCGTGATGTCCAGTTTCTCGGGCGTCTCATTCTGTTTCTTCATGTCATGGGTGTTAATGTTCTTCTGTTCATCTAATATCTGGAATTGGAAAGCAAACTGTATTTGGTCCCACAGCAAATTCAAATAGATCATCATCTCAATCATGCCATTTTTCTAATCTATTTTTTCTCCATTTCTGTCACCAAGGAGTTTGTGTTTCTCTCACCTTTGTATATTTTAAATATTAGTCGTTGTGTGTTTGTCTTGTCGTTTGTACGTGTTTGTTGTTGAGATCACATGGGTTTTGTTTTGACAGTTTGCCATGTGCTCATTGTCTGCGTGATTCCCCTCCCCATCGTTCTCTCATTAACTACTTCAGCTGCCATCACACCTGTGACTAGTTTATCCATCTATTATCCCTCTATTTAAGGCCCCTTCATGTGTAGTCTTGTGTCTGACTGTTGTGGTATGAACACGCTATGCTTTGCTCATGACCAATTTTCAGTTTAGTCGTGTTTTCCTAGGCTTCTAGTTCAGTTTAGTGTTTACAGTTTGCCTTCTCATCTGTCTCCTCTCTGCCTCCCGTTTCCTCAGTTTCTGTCCTGGAGCTGTGTTTTGTGGCTTCTGCAACTCTCTGTGCACTCAAGAAGGGAGCTTCCCAGCACTGACGCTGGGACTCTGTGTGCTGTTCTCTCCCCACTCTGACGTTGCGTCGGCACCGACGCTTGGACTGTGGGCGCTGATCCCCCTACGCCTTACCCTCTCTGCCTCGTGGAGTGACTGGAGGCTTGATTGGACTCATCCCCTGTTTCTATTCTTTGCCTTGAATTACGGCTTCCGGCCCTCTTTACCGGCCGAGTTTTGTGTTCTGAGACCTTAATAAATATTTGAGTTGAAACTGCGATTGAATCCGTGTTTTTCCTTGACGTTAACAAATGGAACCTTATTGTAAAGAGTAACTTTTATTTACAAATCTTTTGGTCTATTTAGCCTAGAACTGTTTACTTTTTTTTTATTTCAGTTGAACCTGCGATTGAATCCATGTTTTTCCCTGATAGAATGGTCAGACCAGAAATGGATTTAGCAGGAGCAGACCCAGTCAGGACCGCTGTGACACAACAGGACATTCTCCTTGGCCAGCATTCTACCCAGTTAACAGCCCCCTCAAGGGAAGTTGACCAATTGACAGCCCAGGTAGCTGAACTTAATGTCCGGGTGCAAGAACTCCAGCAGGAGGCCCTGGCCAGCCGATCTGCTGCCTCCTTTGTCCGCTCTCCACCCCAGGCTGAGCCAGAACCCCACGCCAACAGTCCTCCGCTCTACGACGGTGATCCCAATTCATGCCGGGCCTTCCTGTCCGAGTGCTCCTTGGTCTTTGCACTCCAGGCTAGCTGTTACGTCATGGAGGAGTCTCAGGTGGCATTCATGATCACCCTCCTGAAAGGGAGGGCCCGTGATTGGGCAACTGCTGTGTGGGATGCTCGTGCCCCCTTCTGCACCACATTTCAGGATTTCAGAGCCGAAATTATTAAGCTGTTTGACCGATCTGCTCAGGGTGATGAGGCAGCCTCCCAGCTGGTGTGTTTAAATCAGGATGGTCGTTCAGTCATGGACTATTCCATCCAGTTTGGAACACTGGCGGCCGCCTGCGACTGGAATGAAGCTGCTTTGCACGCTTGGTTTTGGGAGGGGCTGCATGATGAGATCCAGGACGAGATTATTACTCACAGCTGCCTCGTGATTTTGATTCCCTCGTGGAACTGGCTCTGCGTGTAGAGGGGCGTCTTCAGTGTCGCCGCCAACGGTGGACGGCTCGACCTTCCTGGCCATTGGGCGAGGGTGCTCCAAGTTCTGCCCTTACCTCCTCACCCCCTGTACCTGACCCGGAGCCCATGCAGGTGGGACGTCTACGCCTCACAGCCAAGGAGAAGCAGGATCGACTGGCTCGAGGTCTCTGCCTGTATTGCGGCAAGCCTGGACACAGAGCCATCCGGTGTCCTTTAAAAGCCGGGGCCCATCAGTAAGCCGGGGGATTCTGATGGGTGCTTCTCCATGTCCCCCAAGTCTCGTACCCTGCTCCCTGTCTCCGTCAAATATCAGGACACCATTCACTCCTGTTCTGCTCTTATTGATTCAGGAGCTGAAGGCAATTTCTTGGATATTTCTGTTGCGGCGCAGTGGGGCATTCCCGCCATTCCTCTCCCTTCCCCCATCTCTGTCCGTTCCCTCAATGGCCTTCTCCTCTCCTCTATCACCCACTCCACTCCTTCAGTAAGTTTAGTGGTCTCTGGCAATCACCGTGAGGTAATTGAGCTGTACCTCCTTGATTCCCCGGGTGCTCCTGTAGTTCTGGGGCACCCGTGGTTGGTGCAGCACAACCCTCACGTGGATTGGTCAGGGAATTCTGTGTTATCTTGGAGTCAGTCCTGTCTTGCTTCTTGCTTAGGTGCTGCCTTGTCTCCTGGCTCTTTGTCTTCTGTGTTTCAGGTGGAGACAGCTGATCTCTCCGGAGTCCCGATGAGGTACCACGACCTTTGCCGGGTCTTCAGTAAGTCCCGGACCACGTCCTTACCACCTCACCGGCCATACGACTGTGCCATTGATCTCCTCCCTGGCACTTCTCCGCCTAAAGGGCGTCTCCACTCCCTGTCTTGTCCTGAAAGAGAGGCCATGGACAAGTATATTAAAGAGTCCTTGAATGCCGGCCTCATCCGTCCCTCTTCCTCACCTGCTGGCACTGGGTTCTTCTTCGTAAAGAAAAAGGATGGCTCCCTGCAGCCTTGCATTGATTATCGGGGTCTAAATGACATCACTATAAGAAACAGGTATCCTCTGCCTCTGATGTCATCTGCTTTTGAATTGTTACAGGGAGCCAAGGTCTTTACTAAGTTAGACCTCCGTAATGCCTACCATTTGGTCTGTATTCGTGAGGGGGATGAGTGGAAGACAGCCTTCAATACCCCTACGGGACACTTTGAATACCGGGTCTTACCCTTCGGGCTTACTAACGACCCAGCGGTCTTCCAGGCCCTGATCAATGATGTGTTGAGAGACATGGTAAACAGATTTGTCTTTGTGTATCTCGATGATATCCTCATCTTTTCTTCCTCCTTACAGGTACACACTCAACATGTTCGTCAGGTGCTACAACGGCTGCTGGAGAACCAGCTTTATGCCAAGGCGGAGAAGTGTGTTCCACGCCAAGTCAGTTTCGTTCTTGGGGCATATTATTTCAGCGGAGGGGATCAAAGCTGATCCTGCTAAGGTAAGGGCCGTAGCCAAGTGGCCAATCCCTGACTCTCGGAAGGCGCTGCAGCGGTTCTTGGGATTCGCCAATTTCTATAGGTGATTTCATCCGGAACTTTAGCCTGGTTGCTGCACCTTGACGGCACTCACCTCACCCAAGCTACCGTTCAGGTGGAATTCTCAAGCTCAGGAGGCCTTTGATGTTCTTAAGTCCTGTTTCATCTCTGCTCCTGTTCTTTGTCTTCCAGATCCTGAATGGCAATTCATTGTTGAGGTAGATGCCTCTGAGGTCGGGGTAGGTGCGGTTCTGTCCCAATGGTCCCCTAGAGATGAGAAGGTGCACTCCTGTGCCTTTTTCTCTCACCGCCTGAGCCCTGCAGAACGAAATTATGACATAGGTAACAGGGAGCTGCTGGCAGTCAGGCTGGCTCTGGGGGAGTGGTGCCATTGGTTGGAGGGAGCAGCGCGGCCCTTCTTGGTCTGGACAGATCACAAGAACTTGGAATATATCCATTCGGCCAAGAGCTTGAATGCTTGCCAGGCCCGCTGGGCACTCCTCTTTGGGCGGTTTAACTTCTCTCTCTCGTATCGGCCGGGTTCCAAGAACACCAAGCCCGACGCCCTTTTTCGTCTGTTCGAGGGTCCTGGGAGGGATGCGGCTCCTGACATCATTCTCCCCAAGTGGGAGGTGGTTGGGTCCCTCTCTTGGGATGTCGGGTAAAGAAGGCCGTGCGGGAGGGGGAGGTCCCAAGGAGGTGTCCGGAGGGTCAGTTGTTTGTGCCGGCTGCGCTGCGTCCTGAGGTCCTCCGGTGGGGTCACGAATCTAGGGTAACCTGTCATCCAGGGGTTCGGAGATCCATCAGCGATTCTGGTGGCCATCCATGGTCCAGGATGTCAGGCAGTTTGTGTTGGCTTGCTCGGTGTGTGTGCTCAAAATAAGACTTCTAACCAGTCTCCTGTTGGTCTGTTGCAACCTTTGCCCATTCCCTCTCGCCCTTGGTCACACCTGGCCCTTGATTTTGTCTCTGGCCTTCCCCCATCGAGAGGCAACATCGATGGTGGTGGATCATTTCTCCAAAGCGGCCCATTTCGTTCCCATGCCCAAACTCCCCTCCGCCAAGGAGACCGCACAGGTGGTGGTGGACCACATCTTCCGGATTAATGGCCTTCCGGTGGATGTGGTCTCCGACAGAGGTTTTGAAAAGATTTCTGTAGACAGATCGGGGCCTCGACGAGTCTGTCCTCAGGTTTTCACCCTCAGACCAATGGGCAGTCCGAGCGAGCCAACCAGGATCTTGAGAGAACTCTCCGCTGCCTGGCATCACATAGTCCGAGCTCCTGGAGTCAGCAGCTATCGTGGGTTGAGCATTCCCTTTCTGTAGCGTCCACAGGTATGTCTCCCTTTCAATGTTCCATACCAACCACCTCTTTTCCCTGCACAGGAACCCCGAAGCTGCGGTCCCGTCTGCCTTAGCCTTCGTCCGTCAGTGTCGTCGCACCTGGAGAAAGGCTAAGGAGGTCTTGGCCCGAGCTTCCAGAAGGACCAAAGCAGCGGCTGATCATCATAGGACTCCTGCTCCTCAGTACGTGTGTGGTCAGAAAGTATGGCTTTCCACCAAGGACCTGCCTCTCCGGGTGCCTTCTCGTAAGCTGGCACCCAGGTTCATTGGGCCATATCGCATCACCAAGGTTTTGAGTCCGGTGGCAGTGAGGCTCAAGCTTCCTCACACGCTTGGTCGGGTTCACCCTGTCTTTCATGTGTCCAGGGTTAAGCCTGTGTTTCGTTCCCCCCTTCACCCTGTTGGTTCTCCCCCGACCCCACCTCCCCCTCGTAAATTGGATGGTACTCCAGTGTACACTGTGAGAAAGCTCCTGGACGTTAGATGCCGTGGTCTGGGTTTCTGGTGAATGGTCCAGAGGAGAGGAGTTGGATTCCGGCCCGGGACATTCTGGATCAAACCCTGGTCGAGGACTTCCAACGGCGACGAGGCGAGCCCCTCCTGGGTGTGCCAGGTGGTGCTCCTGGGGGGGGGGGGGGGTTCTGTCATGACTTCGGTCTGATCAGCAGGTTGTTGTGTGTTTGTCTTGTCGTTTGTACGTGTTTGTTGTTGAGATCACATGGGTTTTGTTTTGACAGTTTGCCATGTGCTCATTGTCTGCGTGATTCCCCTCCCCATCGTTCTCTCATTAACTACTTCAGCTGCCATCACACCTGTGACTAGTTTATCCATCTATTTAACGTCCCTTCTTGTGTCTGACCATTGTGGTATGAACACGCTACGCTTTGCTCATGACCAATTTTCAGTTTTAGCGTGTTTTGTCCTGTCGTGTCTTCCTAGGCTTCTAGTTCAGTTTAGTGTTTACAGTTTGCCTTCATCTGTCTCCTCTCTGCCTCCCGTTTCCTCAGTTCCTGTCCTGGCACTCCTGGAGCTGTGTTTTGTGGCTTTTCCACCTCTGCGCACTCAAGAAGGGAGCTTCCCACTCTGACATTGCGTCAGCACTGACGCTGGGACTCTGTGTGCTGTTCTCTCCCCACTCTGACGTTGCGTCGGCACCGACGCTTGGACTGTGGGCACTGATCCCCCTACGCCTTACCCTCTCTGCCTCGTGGAGTGACTGGAGGCTTGATTGGACTGATCCCCTGTTTCTATTCTTTGCCTTCCGGCCCTCTTTACCGGCCGAGTTTTGTGTTCTGAGACCTTAATAAATATTTGAGATTGAATCCGTGTTTTTCCCTGACATTAACTAATGTTAACAAATGGAACCTTATTGTAAAGTGTAACTTTAAAAAAAAAAAAAATTTGGTCTATTTAGCCTAGAACTGAGTTTACTTTTACATTAAAAGTGTTGGGAAACCATAGATTATGTTTAGATGGATGCAAAAACTATATCTTAAAAGTATTATAAAAATGAAGCATACTCTTTCAGCCTCACTCAGGCCGTACAGGCGTCTCTTGCGAGCCGCAGTGTTTTGAGCACGGGCAGATTGTCGAGAAGAGATCTGGGAACCTCTGTAATGTGAGAAAGACACATCAGAATAATATTAAAGGAATAGTTCACCAAAAATGTGCCAAACCAACATGTAGATTACTTTATTTATAGAAATGTGGCATTTAATCACTTGCTCAGCAATGGATGCTCTGCAGTGAATGGGTGCCGTCAGAATGAGTCCAAACAGCTGATAAAAACATCACAATAATCCACAGCACTCATCTAAACTCATCTACAAGGAGAATGAGTAAAATCACCAAATTGTCA
>CM049797.1:9289225-9318810 GCA_027422405.1 Ptychobarbus kaznakovi
ATAACTCACCTACATCACACTCCACTCACACA
The DNA here is from genome assembly GCA_027422405.1 of Ptychobarbus kaznakovi. Lineage (NCBI taxonomy): Eukaryota > Metazoa > Chordata > Actinopteri > Cypriniformes > Cyprinidae > Ptychobarbus > Ptychobarbus kaznakovi. The sequence goes on from CM049797.1 coordinate 9,289,258, forward strand.
ACATGCCATGCACTGCACTTTAATACAGTTCAACTGGACTACACGCACACACTGCACTAATATAACCTATCTGCTATCACTGGACACCATACACTGCATATGCATAATCTGTTGCACCTTTGCACAACTATCTGCTGCTCAACCAATCTGCTGTTAATTTATAATCTGTTGCACCTCACATTATTACTATGTATAGACTACATTATGTATAGATACTGTACATAATGTAGAATGTGTACATACGGTGTATAATGTGTAGTTGATAAGTATGTCTTTATAGTACACTGTGTACTGAGTATATGTATGTGTATTTTGCACATTGTCTTCTGTACATCTGTAAATATGTACTGTCCATATGTAAATTGTTGTTGTTGTTTTTTTGCACTGTCTGGAGCACGCTCGTAAGAATTTCACTCACCAAGGCACTTGTGCTGTGGTGATGTGACAATAAAAGTGATTTGATTTGATTTGATTTGATGGATAAAAATATTCAATAAATACATGAATAAATATACATTTCTATCCTATTGCCAAATTATTATCCGAAATGAATATACATTTAATTATTGTAATTTTTATTTATTATGCCCCCCTAGCACTGCAGAACTGTAATATATAAAGAATAAATATTAACAACCTGTAAAAATGCGTCAATTTCAAGGCAGTGTAGTGAGCCTGGCGAACTCTAGATGGCGCTCAGCGGAATGAAGAAAGACGAAGAGAAGAAGAAGAAGAAGAAGCTCGGACCATGTACAAGGTGAGATGAAAACTTCAGTCGAGTCGCCACGTTTGTGTTCTTCACTGTGTTTTTGTCTCGCTGACACTTTGATAACGCGCGATAATCAGTCTTAAATACACATGTACAATGATTTCAGTTCAGCTGATTTTATTATAAAGATTACTATATGTTTTTGAGCTTTAAAGAGGCATTTGAGGGAGGAAATACAAGGGCACTGCTGAAGATATAGAACCGAATAAACTATTTTACTTGTTTAAATAAACCTAATATTCTATATAACATTTTAGGCTGCTCTAATTCTATAGACTGAGTTCAGTGTTTAACAATCTAAATATATCGACACGATTTGTAATGTTAGATCATTATATATATACTGGTAATAAAAGTCAAAGTGTCTTTTGGCTTTATTGACTTTGCCACTGTCTGATCAAAGTATAAGATGAAATGAAAGTTTATAAACCGACTGTTACCAATCTTACATGTTATATTATTAATATCCGTATGATAACAGTGAGTTCCTCAAGTGCGTGTCCACAGCTGGCCACTAGATGGCGACTAAACAGCGTTAAATCCCGAAGAGAAACTGAAACTAATGTTTTGTTTTAGTGCTGATTTAACTCTATAATCAAACTCGTTTAAAAATAAAACAGAAACATAAATGAACTAAAATAATATCTTATAACTTTTTATAAATATTATAATCTTTCCTGGTGGCCAGTGGCGGAGCCAGGAGGTGGTCTAAGCTTGGCCACCCTGCTCAAAACTGCAGTTTATTTCCCCTTTTTCTTGACAAGAAATGCCTTTATTAAGACGCGGAACCGGTGTGTTTTTGTGCATCCACATCAAACGAGACTTTTCAGGCGCGTGCTTCAGCTTGGCCTCAGTGCCAGGCGCGAGTCAAATGAGCGCGGGAAAAGGTAAACCAGCCAAATGAGCTTCGGTAGAACAAAGAGATGCTGTTAGGCTATATGTCAGTGAAACAAACTTTCCTGGCCTGTCAGCTGCCACTGTGCTCACGCTCTGATCGCGTCATCATAAATAAGCGCACGAGAAACTATGAGCATACTTTCACTTTCACTTTTTTATGCATTATATTTCAGAACGTCTCTCAAATGCATACTCAAATATAGGCTCTCGTGCAATTGCAGATCACAATAAGGCGCAAGCTGATATGTATTTTAATTTTTTATTTAATGCACAAGTAAATGTGAGCACTGTGCACTTATACTAGAACATATGCGATATGTTTTTCATTCATTTTAAAAGTACGAACGAAAATGAAACCATTTAAATGCATAAAACAACTTATTTTACAATCTGGCATTTATATGCTGTTGTTTTTTCACATTCTTATCTCTAACATGTCTCAAGTCTCATCCATGAGTATGTAATGTTAGAGAACACGTTTTGGGGGGGTTTGAGAGCCAGAACCAAACTGACAGAGCAATTAAGCTATAGTGAGCCCCTTTATTAAAATACCTGGAGGTGAGGAATAATACAAAAATTGTCATATTCACTCAGTATTACTTGATATAATAATTTACAAATATCTCAATTACAATTAAGTAGAAATTCATTGTATTCAGCTGTGTTTTAGCCACTAAAATGGTCTAATACTTTATAGTCAACCACATTTTTATATAGAAATAATGAAGATTTCTGTGCCACCCCAGGCTGGTTGCTGCACCCCCCCCCATGAAAACATCCTTGCTCCGCCGCTGCTGGTGGCAACACTTGTGCAGCAATGAAAAAAATATATATGTATATATATAAAATGCCCAAACATAAAATGTACATGATTATTAGAATACTGAAAATATTAAACGGCAAAGAAAAATTGCATTAAACTATTTTATTACACTTAGTGCTCATTATTATTATTATTGTATATTATGTGTCGTTATTATGTATTATCATGCACCTATTTATTTTATATTAGATTTTATTTTTATATTTTCCGTTTTTATTTTAGTTTTAGAAATGTTGTATTTTTTGTCATTTAATCATTATTATTATTATTATTTAGCTTTCATTTTCAGTTAGTTGCAACATTTAATTTTTAGTTTTAGATTTTCATCTAATATTTATATTTTATCTTAACTATTTCAATGATCAAAAACAATGTTTATTAGACACTTATTGTTACATGATTAAATCTTACAGAATTGCCTAGCTTAACTTTATACTTAAAGGCCGTTTCACAGACAGGGCTCAGAGTAGTTCAGACATCGTTCAATTAGGACATTTAAGTAATGTTTATGAAAATGCCTTAAACACAACAATACTGGTGAGCATCTTGAGACAAAGACTGATATATTTTAAGATCAGTTCTTTCAGTTAAAACAGCTTAGAATTACATTTTAGTCTGGGACTAGGCTCAAGCCTCGTCTGTGAAACCGAGGGGAAATGTGTAAATTGAAATGTTCTCAATTTCTCATATGCAAATAGAAGTGAATATCAGTCAAATGAAAAGCATTAAACCCGTTTATGTGTCGTCAACCCTTGACCTCAAATGATTTGACCTCCAGTTTCTGATATTGTGTTACTGTTCTCCTCACAGTTAAACTCTGTCCTGAAAACAGCTGTGTGTGGGCAGGTTTTATTCATGCTTAGACCAGAATGTTCAGCATGTGTTGAACGGCACGTCTGTCTTCAGATATCCTGCGGTGTTTTGTGCTCGAGGTCAGGAAATCCCGTCTGACCGGTTCATCCATGCTCTGTGTTTCTGTGACTCTGACAGGTTGGAGGTGTTGCAGGAGTCTCTCACACTTCTGTGCTGGCGGCCACCGCCTCCGCTGATGAAGACAAACCCGGCACAACTCTGAGTGTAGATGAGGTAACCTCACATCAGAGACGCATTCTGACCCTAACATCAGCTCCAAAACTAAACAAGGCATTTTACATGAAGACAAATCACCATTGAGAATAACGCTTATATTAACTGATGATAATTCATCCAGATTTAACACTCTATAATGAAAGTCATTTAAAAAAAAATTACAATATCTGAAAAAAATCTGTATTTTAAGAATGGGTTCATTTTTCTGAGACAATATGAACCTTGATATAACTTTTTAATATTACAAATAATATAATCTTGCCTGGTGGCAATTAGGGGTGTGCGATATATATCATCTGCGATATTATAAGTAATGTTGTTTTAACGATGTGCAATTTGACAATATCGAGTATTTTGCAAAAACCAAACAAAACACCTACATAGTGCACGCATACATTATCCTGCGTGGTGATGAAGGGGTTAAACGCATACATTATACTGCGTGGTGATGAAAGGGGTTTAAGCATACTTATCCTGTGTGGTGATGAGGGTAAACGCATACATTAGCCTGCATGGTGATGAAGGGTTAAACGCATACATTAGCCTGCGTGGTGATGAAGGGGTTTAAACGCAATACATTCCTGCGTGGTGATGAAGGGGTTAAACGCATACATAGCCTGCGTGGTGATGAAGGGGTTAAACGCATACATTAGCCTGCGTGGTGATGAAGGGGTTAAACGCATACATTATCCTGCGTGGTGATGAAGGGGTTAAACGCATACATTAGCCTGCGTGGTGATGAAGGGGTTAAACGCATACATTAGCCTGCGTGGTGATGAAGGGGTTAAACGCATACATTAGCCTGCGTGGTGATGAAGGGGTTAAACGCATACATTAGCCTGCGTGTGATGATAGGGGTTAAACGCATACATTATCCTGCGTGGTGATGAAGGGGTTAAACGATAATATCCTGCTCGTGGTGAGGGGTTAAACGCATACATTATCTGGTGGTGATGAAGGGGTTAAACGCATACAGTAGCCTGTGTGGTGATGACGGGTTAAACGCACACATTAGCCTGCGTGGTGATGAAGGGGTGTTAAACGCATACATTATCCTGCGTTGGTGATGAAGGGGTTAAACGCATACATTAGCCTGCGTGGTGATGAAGGGGTTAAACGCATACATTAGCCTGCGTGGTGATGAAGGGGTTAAACACATACATTATCCTGCGTGGTGATGAAGGGGTTAAACGCATACATTATCCTGCGTGGTGATGAAGGGGTTAAACGCATACATTATCCTGCGTGGTGATGAAGGGGTTAAACGCATACATTATCCTGCGTGGTGATGAAGGGTTAAACCATACATTATCTGCGTGGTGATGAAGGGGTGTTAAAGCATAACAATTCCTGCGTGGTGATGAGGGGTTAAACGCTTACATTATCCTGCCGTGTGATGAAGGGTTAAACGATACATTATCCTGCGTGGTGATGAAGGGTTTTTAACGCATACATTATCCTGCGTGGTGATGAAGGGGTTTATTAAACGCATACATTATCCTGCGTGGTGATGAAGGGTTTTAACGCATACATTAGCCTGCGTGGTGATGAAAGGGAGGTTAAACGCACATACATTATCTGCGTGGTGATGAAGGGGTTAAACGGATACATTATTGCGTGGTGCATTTGGTTACGCATACATTATCCTGCGTGGTGATGAAGGGGTTAAACGCATACATTATCCTGCGTGGTGATGAAGGGGTTAAACGCATACATTAGCCTGCGTGGTGATGAAGGGGTTAAACGCATACATTATCCTGCGTGGTGATGAAGGGGTTAAACGCATACATTATCCTGCGTGGTGATGAGGGGTTAACGCATACATTATCTGCGTGGTGATGAAGGGAGTTAAACGCATACATTATCTGCGTTGTGATGAAGGGGTTTTAAACATATACATTAGCCTGCGTGGTGTGATGAAGGGTTAAACGCACACATTAGCCTGCTGGTGATGAAGGGGTTAAACGGCATACATTAATCTGCGTGGTGGATGAAGGGGTTAAACACACACATTAGCCTGCGCGGTGATGAAGGGGTTTAAACGCATACATTATCCTGCGTGTCATTGAAGGGTAAACGCACACATTAGCCTGGCGGTGATGAAGGGGTTAAAAGCATAATTAGCTGCGTGTGATGAAGGGGTTAAACGCACACATTAGCTGCGCGTGATGAAGGGGTTAAACGCATACAATTAGCCTGCGTGGTGATGAAGGGGTTATTTTAAAGCCTACATTAGCCCTGCGTGGGTGATGAAGGGGGTTTTAAACGCATACATTATCCTGCGTGGTGATGAAGGGGTTAACGCATACATTATCCTGCGTGGTGATGAAGGGGTTGTTAACGCATACATTATCCTGCGTGGTGATGAAGAGGTTAAACGCATACATTATCCTGCTTGCGTGATGAAGGGGTTAAACGCATTCTTAGCCTGCGTGGTGATGAAGGGTTTTTATTAATGCATACATTATCTGCGTGGTGATGAAGGGGTTAAAGCATACATTATCTGGTGGTGATGAAGGGGTTAATCATGTGCACGAGCGCATTTAGAGCGTGTTCTATCACTGCATGATTCAGTCGATTAAATGCATTAAGAAGAGCAAAATTCAAGATATGGGGCAGAAAAATGTATATATTTACGTTTCACATAGTCAAAATCACACGAAGAAAGCCGTTTTTTCTTCAAAATTATGCATGATTACATATGTGATATTGCTTCTATCAACAGTTCAATAAACAATGAGTTAATATTAAGATACTAACGTTTATAGTCACCATATTGCCTGCTTTTGCTCCATTTTTGCCGACATAAAATAATTATAAACTGCCACAGCGCTGTTTTGCGTCTCTTTGCAACCATGATAGAGATCCGTTCCTGAATGAAATCAATTGTTTAAATGATCGGTTCAGTCGCAGTGACTCACTTGTTAATTAATGAATCGTGTTAATGATTCGGTTCAGTCACAATACTCACTTATTACCAGTGACTTTCTGCCCTGCTGGAGATTTGAATTTCACATTAAAGTGATTTCGTTTGTAAAATATTTTAAATATCAGTATTCAATGTCTTTCTGTTTAAAACGATAAAAAATATATGCATTTGTAACTGTTTTAAAGCACTCCATGTCTCTGTAAGCTGCATTAACAGCCTGTGTGAACACATCTAAACACTTCTGCAGCTTCTGCAGAGATTCATTTCGACGGGATGGTTTCATTTGTTGATAACAGCCTAAATGTGTATTATCTTTAATTGACTGGTTAAATGTAAACATTTGACTCAAAGTTGTGCACTTTTAGAAAAAAAATGCTTTATTTAAAGGTAAAAATTATTTAAACTTAAACTAAAGGGATTATTAATCCCAGATGTGAACTGAGCACACAGAATATGAAGAATATCATAAACTGCCAGCTGTGTACGGTATTCAGATATCAGCCAATAAACACTCGCAAAATATTGTTAATGATCGTTTATCTAAAAAAATTCCCCCAAAAATATCGAGATATCAGTTGTTCTCAATATCGCACACCATAGTGGGCCATGCTTGTACAGCAATAGAAAAAAAACATGCTCAAATATAAAAAATACATGTGGATTAGTTTTCCTGAAATGTTAAAATAGCACATAATAATGACATTAAGCTATTTTTTACACTCTGTGCTATGTTAGTGTTTTTATATATAAATATAGTGTTATTTATATTAGCTTTTATTTTTATGTTTTCAGTTTTAATTTTAGTTTGAGAAATGTTGTGTTTGTCTCTTTTAATAGTTTTAGGTTTTTTAAACAAATTCTATATATTTTTATAGTGTTAGGAATCTTATTTTAGTACTTCAATTTAAAGTATTTTCATTTAGTTGCCTAAACAACATTTCTCTTTTTGTTAAGCCTCAAGGCCATTGAGAATAATGGCAAATTGGCAATAAAAAATTAAAATAAATAAATACTCAAAAATAAGAACTGAATGCATTATGGTAATGAGAAATTGGTGTGAAAAAACCCCGGATGCATTACAGTAAACAGACAAAAGATGCTTATTTGTATTGAAAACTGAACAAATCATATTAGTCCTCAAATAGGTGTAGTTTTTTTTTCGTTGAAAATATAATTTCATATATTTTGTGTTTTTGTGAAATGTGTTTAATTGAGCCTGAGTTTAATATAGAATTCATTAGTTTAAGGACTCTTTGACCCCTATGTGTTGAACCTGAATGATGTGTATTACCAGCCAGATTTAATGTTAAGGAAAGGATGGTCACTTGAACTTTGACTCTGTAACACCGTTGCTTTGGTAGCTGTCTCTCTACACGACACGGCAGCAGAAGTTCCAGCATGAGGAGCCTGAGAGAGGACAGGTGGAGGAGAGCGTGGCCAAACTGAGGAAACTGGCCGAGCCGTACAGCACCTGGTGCCAGGTAAACACTCCATCATGTCCAACACACAGCTGTTTGTGCACGGATTCACTTTTCACAAGCTCGACTGGTTCAGGATGCTCACTCACATAGTGTTTGGGCTAGTTCTTAAAACAAAACCGAGGTTTTAAACATTTGTTCATTTGAGAAACAAACTGGTCAGAAGTGTTGTTTTCTCTAGTTATGCAGTAAGCTCATTAATCAGCGGCATGAGCAGGCAGTAGATGGTATGCAGCTCATTGGCTTATTTGCTTTTCTATCTCTCCATTTCTTCATTTTAGGACAGAATATGATCTCAATTATTATTTGCATGATTCTACAGTCATGTGCAACTAACTTTAGTTGACTAGAATAATTAAATAATTTACAACAGCTGGAAACGAACAGTTTATTACTGGTAATGAATAGTAATAAATCCAATAACTTTCGCCTCATACAAGAAAAAGAAGTCTTGACATGAAGAAAAGGGTTTTTAACAACAGCAGAAGCTGTTCTTGTATTAAGCCCATTATACTCTAAACATGATTTATGTTCATTTTTACAAATTGAACATTTTCAGTAACACTTCACTCAAAGCCTTTAAATATAAAATGCATTATAAAAGTAGTTTTAATGCATTAATTATGCCTTGTAATGCACCTTATAAGAGTGGTTACAAGATCATAATGCATTATAATACAATACTTCTGTTTTTGTTGTTACACCTTTAGAAAGTACAATGCATTAAAAGACATGAAAAGAAACCTTTAAATATTATAATGCATTTTAACTTTCATTTATGAAAATATATAATGCATTACAATGTATTTTATGAATATCTTTATAATGCATTAAGGCTCTCCCTTGTTTTCTTTGCTAATCAACATGTCACAGGTGTTGTCAGTAGGTTAAGTTGAGCAAAGAGCTTTATAAAGTTTGGAGAGAAACGCTACGGTAATGTTTATGAATGCAGCTCTTTCTTGTAATCTGTGACTCTTTTCATTGTGATCGTTTGACCTTCACTGATGATGATGTTGTGATGATTTGACTCCTCTTCATCTAAATGTGCCGTCTGGTCCTGGTTGCTGGTGGTCTGATCCTGGTCCAGCAAACGGCCAGCTCGGCCAAACAGACAGCGCAGGTACCCACGAGCACACACACACATCATCATCATCATTACCCACGCTGCTCTCTGCCGCTCTCGCACATCTGGCCATGTTCAGAACAACATACTGCACACAAAACAACCCATCATGCCGTGTGATCAGGTCATGTGACACGAATGACGTGCAATACTGATTGAAAGGTTTGTTGAGGGATAAGTCATTCTGTTTCACATACTAGATTTAAAATAGTTGGTAATATTGAGTGTGCACTGTGCAGTATGCTAGTACGTTCAGTGTTTGTTGTGTTTGCTTGTGTAGAGAACAGATTCTGCTCTGTGTGGCCCGGATGCCTTACTATGGCACTACTGCACATTTGCATTAAACTGAATTGCATCCAGGACTGTTCAAACAGGTTTGCCAGATGTTTTTGCTTTAGCCATTGATCAGACAGAGTCTCGTTCCAGTCAGTGCTGCTGTCGAGATGATTTTAAATCATGCACTTTTCAGGTTTTCTTCTCAGCATATAATGCCATGTTATTCATTTTGTATATTATTTGTGCAGTTCAAATTAATAGTTGATAAGAATTAGTTTTAATCATTTTCGATGTTGATTTTAGGGATATTGTTATTTGATTTTGTCAAAAACAATCTGAATTGTCACTACATGCAATGTATAATCTGAGTCTGAAATAAGAACCACTGAGATCTTATTTTAGTATTAGTTATATAATATTATAGTGTTTAATAATATCTTTAATTAGTTTTATATTTTCAGTTTATTTTTAATTTGTTTTAGTATTTTCTTTCTTTCTCTTATTTGAATATTTCTATTTAGCTGTGATTTATTCTTATTTCGGTTTCAGTTTGGTAAGTCTATTACGGTAACTTGTTTTCTTTCAGCAACATTTATAATTTTCTTTCTGTCAGAGTCTGTCTCCTTCTGCCTTGTGTTTCCTTACCCTTGTATGGTCCTTCCTGTTCTCCATCATGGGTTCATTAATCCCCGTCTGTGTTTGATTACTCCTCACCTGTTGCCGTTTCCCCTGATTACGTTCTGTGTTCATAAGCCCTGAGTTTCCCCTGAGTCTTTGTCCGTTCACTCGTCGATGTAGTTGTGTATCCTGTGTTGTATGATTAAAATCCCATTATTTACCTTACCTCTCGTCTCCCGCGTCCTTCCCGCTACCTAACAAGATGGAATTCACCACCGTCCGCAGCTCACCGAGCCCGGCGTTCGCGGGAAGTCTGCCGCTGTTCGCGGAGGAGCGCCGCCGCCATCCGCGGCTCGCCTAGCCCGCCGTTCGCGGGAAATCAGCCGCCGTTCGCGGCCAGCTCAAGCCCTCCACCGTTCGCGGCACACGTAAGCCCGCTGGTATCTTCGCTGGTCCCGCCCAGCTCACCTTCATCTCCGCTGGTTCCGCCCAGTTCCGCGCTTCCCGGTGCCCCTGGGCTTGTTGGTGGAATATGAGGGGATGGTTTGGAGCCCAGCCCCAGAGCCCGCTCTTTGCCAGCGCCCCCCTGTGCCTGCTCCTCGCCAGCGCCCTCCAGTGCCTGCTCCTCGCCAGCGCCCTCCAGTGCCTGCTCCTCGCCAGCGCCCTCCAGTGCCAGCTCCTCGCCAGCGCCCTCCAGTGCCTGCTCCTCGCCAGCGCCCTCCCATGCCTGCTCCTCGCAAGTGCTCTCCAGTACCCCTGCTGGTTCCGTCCAGCTCTTCAGTGCCCATGCTGGTTCCGTCCAGCTCTCCAGAGCGCCCTCGAGAGTCAGCGCCACCCGAGCGCCCCCGAGAGTCAGCGCCACCTGAGCGTCCCCGAGAGTTGGTCCCGTCCAGCTCTCCTTGGCCTCCGCTGGTCCCGTCCAGCTCACCTTGGCCTCCGCTGGTCCCGTCCAGCTCACCTTTGCCTCCGCTGGTCCCGTCCAGCTCACCTTCGTCCCCGCTGACACTGAACAGTTCAGCGCTTCCAGAGCGCCCCCGAGACTCAGCACTACCCGAGCGCCCACGAGAGTCAGCACTTCCAGAGCGCCCCCAAGAGTTGGCCTCCGCTGGTCCTGTCCAGCTCACCTTCCGTGCTTCCAGAGTGCCCCCCGGGCAGCATTCCCCCTAATACAATTTGGGGGGGACTACCCACCATGGCCCACGGTGGCCCCGGACTCGCCATGGGTCACGGCCTACCCACCATGGCCCACGGAGTCCCCTGATCCACCATGGCCACCTGAGTCGACTGATCCGCAATGGCCGCCTGATCCGCCTTGGCCACCTGAGTCGCCTGATCCGCCATGGCCACCTGAGTCGCCTGATCCGCCATGGCCGCCTGATCCGCTTTGGCCGCCTGATCCGCCATGGCCACCTGAGTCGCCTGATCTGCCATGGCCACCTGAGTCGCCTGATCCGCCATGGCCGCCTGATCCGCCATGGCCGCCTGAGTCCCCTGATCCGCCATGGCCGACCGTGTCCCCAGATCCACCGTGGCCGCCCGAACTGCCGGCTCCGCCGTGGGTCCAGGTTCCAGGTCCCTTGAGGCCTCCAGAGCGCCCAACCCCCCTCCCCATGTTCATGTTTTCTGCTTAAAAGTTAATGCAATGCAGTATAATGTTCAAACTATTACAGTATTAGTTATTATTTTTTATCATTTATTTTCTGTTTTCATTTCAATTTTAGGTTGTTGTGCTTTTCTCATTTTTGAATTATTTTATTAGTTTAGGTTTAATATGTTTTCACGATTTCACACTTACATCTACTAGCACGATAAACTTAATGCGTGTTTGGCGTGTATGGTAATACGTTGTAGGCGTGCTGTCCTGGGGGAGGGCTCCTAGACGGAAATGGCCCGAACCCAGAGAACCCCCCCCCCTGTGTGATTAGAATTCTAGTGATATTGGTGGAGAAGGGGTGGTGGAGGGATGCTGCTTAACCATCAACTAGATGGAGGTAAGACAGCTGTATTTATGTCCAAGGGTTAATTACCTAGATTGAGTACCACCTGTGCTAATTAGCCTGAGTATCTGACGTGCTCCTCCCGAACTTAGTTTATAAACTTTGTTTCTAAACTTCATTTAATATGTATAATGTGGCTATGCTTCTAATTATATATATATTAGTCCTGTCAAGCGATTAATCGTGATTAATCACATCCAAAATAAAAGTTTGTATTTACATAATATATGTGTGTGAGCTGCGTATATTTCTTATGAATATATAATACACACACATACAGCATATATTTAAAAAATATTTACATGTATATATTTATATTCAAATAATTTATATAATATATAAATATATTTAATATATAAACATAACATAATTTTCTTATATATATACACATGCATGCGTATTTATATATTCATAATAAATATACACAGTACACACACATATGTAAATAAAAACTTTTATTTTGGATGCAATTAATCACGATTAATCGTTTGACAGAACTAATATATATATATATATATATATATATAATAAATAAATATGTTTGGAGTTTTGCTGGTGCCGATTTGAATTTTTCTCATATTTTTATAATATTATATCGTAATTTTATATAAATGTTATTTATTTACTAGCTGTGCTTAGTTTGCTCAAGTTCTTCACTTTTTGCATATTCTTCAGATTCTGCTCTATATCAGAGATATTATATTTTATGACCTTAAGTCACATACAGCAGACGATCTGATTGCCAAGATAGAGACTGTTATATCTCTGCCAGTTATGCATTATGGGTTTATGGCCACTGATAAAGATTTGCCAAGGAGCTGCATTTATCAAATCTCAAAATATAACCTAGATGCTAAAAAGTACAGTAATAAACCTTTGGTCTCTGCAGATGTTCATAAAGGGTTCAGAGAAATAGTTGTCTCGTGTCAATCAAGATGAAACTAAAACAGATATATGGTCTGGATAAAAACTTTCCTTTTACTTTCTTAAAGAAAGGAAACTTTGAGACAAGAAAGCGTCTTGTTTTGCTCATGCTCTACACTGAATCTAGGTCTCTGTTCACAGTTAAGTGTGTCATTTTGACATTGATTCTATGAAGTTAAACTAGTGATGCTTATCTCTAGATTCTGAAAGTAACAGTCTTTTGTACCGACTCTCAGGGCGTCTACGGGACGGTGAAGCCCAAGGTTGACCGCACTGCACAGTTCGGGCAGAGTAAGCAAACACGAATGAAACATGCATACTGGACTTCTTCAATTAAATGTCATAAAGTGAATCTTTGCACTGTCATCTAGACAGTTATGCCTACTTGAAGAACCCCCCACCTGAGTTTTACCCCAGAGCCGGAGTCATCGGATTTGCCGGGTTCCTGGGCCTTTTCCTTGGAAGAGGTAGTGATTTAGAAGAAAATATGGTAACACTTTACTTGAAGGGATGTGCATATGACTTAAATGACACCTTCATAATCATGGCATGACGCATGTTATGAATAAGAAGGGTTTTTATGCATGTTTATGACAGCTGTAATTAAGTGTCATTCGCTCAGTTATGTAATTTTTAATGCAAAGATGGCATTGTTTGAGATGTCTTTGTTATGGGCCCTGGTAAGGGTAGGTTAGGTCAAATAATGTCATCTTTGCATTAAAAATTACATAACTGAGCGAATGACACTTAATGACTTAAGTTGTCATAAACATTCATAAAACCTCCTTCATATTCATGACATATGTCATGTCAGTCTTATGCACACCCCTTCAAGTAAAGTGTTACCAGAGTTTTCTGCCCCAGTGTTTTGTCTTGTTCTCCATTACAAATATCTAAAAGACATTTACTCAAGATGCAGAATGGCTTGAGATATTAAGTCTTGTTTTGTGAAAAATTTAATAATTAAGGGATTTCATGCTTAAAATAAGAAAAAATATCTGTCAGTGCACTCTCAGAAATAAAGGTACTAAAGCGGTCACTGGAGCGGCACCTTTTCAAAAGGTACTTGTTTGTACCTAAAGGGTCCATTTTGGTACCTTAAAGTTACATATTAGTACTGAAAGTGTACATAATTGAACCTAATAGGTACAAAAGTGTACCTTTTGAAAAGGTACCGCCCCAGTGACTGCTTTTGTACCTTTATTTCTGAGAGTGGAATCAGAAAATTGAACTTAATTCAAGGAGAATTTTTTTTAAAACAAGCTTATTTAACAGCAACATATTGGCAGATATCTTTTCTTGTTTTAAGCAAAAACAACTAATTTCGATACATTTTTCAGAAAAAAAGGCTTAATATCATAATTTTAATATCATAAGTAATTTTCCTTCTTAAGTAAACGTATCTTGATTTAAGAATGTTTCAGTATTTGTTGTTGAAAGTCTCTCCCAAAACTTGATCAATTTTATGTGTCCTATTGAAAATCAACATTTGAACGGTAGTGTCATTTTTAGTGTTATTTTGTTATTTCAAGGCTCCAGGCTGAAGAAACTGATCTACCCGACCGGTCTAATGGCTGTGTCTGCATCCATGTATTATCCTCATGAGGCCGTGACCGTCGCAAAGGTAGGTTGTCTGTGTGTCTTGTATGTTTTTGGCTCAAGGGTTGCGACGTGTTATCGGGCCTGGAAACGAGAGGAGGAAAAGGCGAGGCGAGGTTACGATCTGTAACTTTCCACCAGTTACAAACAGCAGATGAAACACATTCCTAACAACTCCCAAGGACACCGAGCGAAGCTGCATCAACACTGTGTCTAATATCAGCCGTTTGTCTGTTTGGATTGTAACCGATATAGACTTCGCAGTGAATCTGTCTCTCTCTCGCCTCGCACGCGTCCTGCTGAAACGCTGTCAACACACAATCTGATCAAAATCTCTCTGAAGGGCCGTTTCAGCGCTGCGTGTCTCCATCCTGTCAGATATGCATTGATGGAAATGTCCTGAAAGGCCAGCGGGAGCACTTATTAAAAAACAAAACAGCCCATAATTAGAACTAAAGTTCAAATGCAAGGTGTCAAGGTTAGGCTGGATGCACAGGACAGTTTGCCCTGCTGGTAGACACGGGTAACTACACCACCTGGCCACAAAATTAAACTCATTAATTTTGAGTGACAGTATTAATTGTCAGTGCTATGTGGTTGTTCTAGTATTATAGGCAGAGATAAATCAACAGTAAAATCACTCACTATTTTCTGCAGTTTGTCTACGCTCAAGAACATTATCTCATACACTGCAAAAAGGGATTTATTTGATCAATATCTCTGTCATTTTGCAGCAGAAATATATAATAAAAAAATGAACAAGAAGGTGGCTAGTCGCAAACTGAATTCAATACAGATGGGAAAAGGTGTGAAGTGACCCGTTCTGATCTCCACAGAACACAGGAGACGGAGTATACGACTGGGCGCTTCAGACTTATGTTGCTGTGGAGAAACTCATCAAGGACAAACCTGCCTCAAAGAAAGTGAGTCTGGCTCTTCTCACACTGACTTTTACATTCATGCGCTTGCTTTACATCGCATTCAAGGTTTGCATTTTTTGCATTTCAAGTTTTCTTTATTTATATAGCACATTTAAAACAGCCACAAGACTGACCAAAGTGCTTCACAGAAGACACAGCATCATAAGAGTAGTAAAGACAAACAGAACAGACTAAAACAAAGAACCAGAGTAAAACACTAATAGAAAATATAATAGGCAGGAATATAAACCTAATAGGCCAATGATAACAGATGCACATACTACTGTGTGTACAAATCCCACAAAAGACTCAGTAATATATGTATGTTTATATGCCCATGCACTACAAATCACCTTACACTGTTCCCCAGCCAGCTGCTTGAATGTCTCTCTTTTTGCACATGTTCAGTATTTGCGAGGCATTTGCACAGTTGTACAGTTTGTATTTTTTTTTGTTTATGTATAGGTAACTACTTTTATATATAGCATATGTATAGTCAAATCTGACAGTAGGTCAGTTGTGTATAGGTTTATACTGTTTTACTTCATTGTTGTATGTCTGTACTTTTCGAACGACGTTTCGTTCCTCACTGTATGTGCAAACATGTAGCGGAATGATAATAAAGCTCAACTTGACTTGAATCAAACCCACAACCTCTACTGTTTGACCCGCAGAAAGCATTTAAATACTGTAACTCTTGTGTTTGGGAACTGCCTGAGCACTTTTTGTTTTGTGTTTTAATAGGATCAAGCAGAAAAGAGTTCCAGCGGGGAGACCAAAGCTTAGGTACAGAATATCAAACATCATAAACCGCAGGGAAACACAACACAGGTGCACACCGTGCGGAAACAACATTAATACAGTCAGAACAAACTCTGTCCCAGCTGTACTGCACTAAGATTTGTTTTCACACATAAAACCTGTTAGATTGCAGTAAAATTGCCAGATTACCTTATTCATTTACATTTATGCATTTAGCAAACGCTTTTATCCAAAGAGACTTACAGTGCATTCAGGTTATACATTTGTATTGTCAGTACATGTGTTCTCTGGGAATCAAACCCACAACCTTTGTGCTGCTAACGCAATGCTCTACCACTGAGCCACAGGAACACTACAATGTACATTAGTGAGCCTTTTTTGTGATCTTTTTGTGAATGAAGTCTTCAAGTTCACTCAGGTGTCCCGCAGATGAACCTCAGGTAGAGGAGCACATTAACTAGCAACATCATCCTTTACCTTTAGCAGACGCTTTTATCCAAAGAGACTTACAAATGAGGACAACGGAAGCAATCTAAACCAACAAAAGAGCAACAACATGCAAGTGCTGTAACAAGTCTCAGTTAGCTTAACGCAGTCCACGTAACAAGGTTTTTTTTAATATATAATACATAAAAAGAAGCAGTTAGTAAATGAATAGAGTGCAAGTGTAAAAGGGGAAATTCTTTTTTAAGAATAGAATTAGAATAGAGAGGGCTAGTGATGTAATCCAATTTCATTTGTAATTGAATTGAATTATTAATATTAGTAATGTAATTTAATTTGTAATCCAATTACAAACACAAACAGTCCTTTTTTGTTAAATGTTTTGCTTTAGTTGTTAAAATATTTATTTAAAATAAATGCTAGTTTATTATTATTTTGTTATCGAATGCAATGTTAATATCGTGCAGTAAGCACTGCTGAAAAGCGATGCAAGTTAAATGGAACAAAATGTGTTTGTTGTGAAAGTAAAATAAAATATGTTTTACTGTCAATACATAAAAACACACTTTTAAATATTTGCTTTAATTGTTTTGTCTTACTAGAAATCTTTATTTGCATTAGATTGTAAAATATTAAACCAAGTGGCATCTTTAATAAAATTTATTTGAAATGATATATTGAATTTACAATATATTTGATTTAAAATGCCACTCGGTTCAGTATTTTGCAATCTAATGCAATGACATTAAGACCGGTGTGTGTGTGTGTGTGTTACAGATTAAATATGCCGTTTTCTCAGACGTCCCCATGACTGTGGTTTGCTGTGCTGTTTCTCTGACAGTAAGGTTGTGACGCGGGATCTCCATCCTTCGCTCACGACCTACTTTTGCACTCGCCACTTCTTTCATCAGACGAGAGTTAGTGGCCTGACTGGAAACTTCTGAACTTCAACTGCTGAGATTGTATTAAAAACACTTGGGTGTACCAAAAACATTGTGAGGATGAGTGATTTCTGATTGAAATTCTTTATATACATGCATACGCATATACGGTGTAGTGTGCAAGATTAGGAGGAAACGTTAACATGTTACTGTCAGCAGTTTCTCAGTCTGAACTTCCTCTTTCTGTGAAAACACAAAGAAACTGCAGCAGTTAACCAACCTCTGAACTAGTTGGTTATAGAGTTAGACGTCTGGTTGTTTCCAAACAGCAGCACGTGATTAAAACACTTCCTGAATGAGGTTACGCTCTCACCTTATCTGTTAGAAGAATCTTAAGTCAAACATGCAAATATTTTAAAGTGAAAAGCCCGAGGTAATGACCCAAAACATGCGTTTTTGTTTTCTAGGGGACAACAGGGTTAACATACGGACCCAACAGAACTTTCTCTCAGTCAGTTTCTCAGAATATAATCTTTATTTATTGACCGATGCATTGCAGGTGTTTAACAGCTGTAGTCATGATCCTCCTCTCTGGAACGCTTCCTCCCGCACTGGCGTCTACTTGGAGGACATCTTGAGTAGGTTGCACTTGTCGATCTCGTACAGACGCCATCCCTCCTCGTGCGAGAGATCAGACGCTCCGCGCCGCTTGTAGAACTCGATGGATGACGTGTTCCACTCGGCTACGATGAAGTGCATGCCGCTGCAGCGAGTCTTCACTGCCGTCTGCAGAGAAAAATACAGTATTTGGTACTGGCTCAGTTTTGAAAAATGCAATATTTTATCAATTAGTTTGAAATAAAAAGTAAATTAGTTTCATTGATCTACACACAAGGCAGGCTTAGAATAGAACATTACCATAACAACTTTCTCTAAATTATTTAAAATTAATTTTTTTGTAGGTTGTAATGAATTATAAGTACCTCACTCAGCATCTTCAGGATTTCAGAGCCCATTCCATAACCTGAAAGAAAGCAGAAACAAAATTATAAATAGGAACGAGTATTATTATTAAAGAATCTAAAATATTATTATTTTAATTAGAAAAAATATTATTTCAAGAGAAATACATACATATAAAAATTTAATTTTCAGATTTTATAACAAATAATAGTATATAAGAATTATATCAGTATTATAACCGTAAATATTAAAATTGCTATTACTATAAAATAGTGTGTGTGTGTTAAAAATCAACATTTAATTCTTAATAGTAACACACACACATATATAATTGTTACTGTAATTAGAAAAATACATCTACTAAGTGGAAACAGGTGGCATCACTTCACACCTCTGAACTCCTTCATCACATAGAAGTCCTCCAGATAAAGCAGCTTCCCAATCCAGGGGTCATAGGTGAAGTAGTACATGGCAAAGCCAACTACTGTATAACCTGACGAGGAAGTCATAGAGGAGGATGTTAGTACAGCAGCAGGGTTAAAGCGGTTCGAGAAGAGAGAGGAAAATTACGGCATTCGGATTCAGCGGCTCTGACGTCACACCTAACGCTTGACGCAGAATTATAAACTAGAACATTTTCATCACAAACGAAGCATTAACTGTAACAATAATCCATCCATGATATAAACAGCCGTTTTTGTAACCAAGTTAACACTGATGTGTTTGGCTTGCCTTCGACGGACTGTCTTTCTTTCGGTACTTCAGCGACGACGCAGTGATAAAACGGATGATCGCCGAAACCGTCCTCGAGCAGCTCTGAAAAATAAACAAACAATCATCGTATAATCATATATTATACACACGGAAAGCGTAAGGTTTGGATTTGAAGACCGAATTACGGTCTGTACCTTTCTCGGTCAGCACGACCTGCTCCTCCATTTCCTCAAACTTGGCAAGTTCCTAGAATTAATTAAATAGCGTAAATTATTTCGCAAACGTCAACATGTAAACATTGTCAACGAATTATTGTTTTAGAACACCGTCACACGCATGCGCAGTAGTCGTTTACCTTTATGAGTCGCAGTATGTCAGACACGTCCTTGGGCTCGGCTTTCCGTAATATAAAATTGGCCATTTTCTTCTTTTACTCTTCTTCCCTTTTCTTACTAGTCCACGGTATGTGAAATGTAGTAAGATTTGTTTCTTCATTCGTTTCCAAGGGGACTACCCTCAGCAGAAAGTCTGGGTTTCTCACCCTGTCAGTGCGGAATTACATCAAGTCTAAAGTCGCAGGAAGCGCTTTGTCTGTAAAAGCTGAGCTGCTCCAGCGGTATTTATAGAGGTTGTGTGACGCTACTGGGCATGCGCACATCAATGCAGCGTCATTTTTGTCACACTTTACAACAATAATTACTATTTTTTTATTTTATTTTAAGGGGTAGGTTTAGGGTTGGAGTAGGTGTAGACGTTAATAAAACACAATCTAATAGGTAGAAAATTAATTTCATTGTCCATTTCCAGTCGGTATGTATGGGCGAGGCGCTGACGTCAGCAACCGGAAGTACTGAGTTATAGCAGAGTAGAGTCACTTGGGTAGATCTTTAAAGAGTACAGAAGACTCGCACCAGTAGCAAAGATAACCAGTACAAACCAGAACAAAGAAGAATGGCTGGCGGATATTGTGTCAAGGCTGCCGACCAATGAAATATGAGACACGGATTCTATCCTTTTATAAATATTTCAGAGGTAACTAGTTTTAGTTCGCTCTTTTTTGACCCTTGAGAGAAACACAAACCACTGCTAACAAAATATTCGGATTAAGTAATAAATTCTTAATAGTAAAATAAATTAGATTCACTGAAAGTACAACAACGAGTGAAAAATTAAATGTAATTTTTTTTACTTTACTTTTTAGTCATTTATCCAAAGCGACTTACAAATAAGAAAAAGTAACTAAAACTATAAGTTAAAACTCTATAAATACTATATATACACATTTAAGAAAATTGAGAAATTAAATAAAAATAACAAATGCATACAACAACATTTCAAAACTAAACATTTAAATGAAAACAGAAAATAAAGCTAAAACATTTCAAAATATAAATGAGTATAAAAATTATTCTAACATGACACTAAGCCAAACACTCATATATATATATATATATATATATATATGGTATTTCATTTCCATGCAGTATGTTGAAGTAACGTAACTAAAATAACTCAAATTTATTAAAACTATAGTAAATACCTATAAAGACATAATACATTCATACATAATTTATGTAAAATTAAAATAGATAAATCAAACGGTAGTAGTTATCAGTAATCCTAAAAAAGAACAAAAACACATGCTAACAAACAACAACTTACACATAGTAAGAATTAGTTATAAAAACTAAAACAGAAGTGAAACAAGCAGTAAGAAAGAGGATAAATAAAAAGCGATACTTATATCCCTTGACAGTGTCCCTGTCCGGAGGAGTCGCACGGTAGAGTCGATGGTCTTTACACTCTTCGGTCGAGTCGATGGTCTTTACACTCTTCGGTCTTCTCACGAGGAGGGCTTCACACAATGGCTGCCGCGACCGCTGCCACGGTAAACTAAGCTTTTTATACCCATCTAACAAAATACTACTCCAATTCAGCTGAACACACTTTCCTGTTCATCACAATAAATGGCCAAGCAAGTGCCCGACACTGACACAGTACGAGACCAAACGCGATTTCAGCACGTCACGTAACTGCTAACAAAATTATTTTAATTTGTAGTAATAAATTAATATATTTTAAATAACAATAAATAAATAAAATAGTGAATAAACCAATACAAGTAAAATAATTAATTAATAACAACTAATTATTATATTTACATACAATTTATTAACAATCAGTTGCAGTATTTATTATAGCATTTTCAATAGATATTTGAATTTTAAGTTAAGTATACATTTGATTTATAATAGAATTTGAATGCACAACAATATGAGTTAAAAGTTAAATGGAAAAACTGATATGAAAATCTGCTGACCATATTTTCTATTGTCTAGCGCACTAAATATTTTAATATTTTTTTAATATATTTCTTTACCTGTTGTTTTAAATATTTCACAATTGGTTTAATTTGGAGTTTAATCCCAGAGTTTGAGGGTGGTTTTAGACGTTTGGACCATATCAAAGTACAGTAGCATTGTCACATACTAGGTGTGCCACAATTTGCATACTTATACAATATTCTGTCCTGTTTTTTAGCATAAATAATGTATCGGTGTGTTCACACTGGCCCAGATGATACACTTAAATAACTGGAAGAAGCGATCAGACTCCGATGTTGACAACATGTTGACATTGATGTCAAAGATGATAACATAACCTTATTTATACACTAGACAGTTGAGTACATAGAATAAGTGCATAGTGCTATTTGGGACACAACTACAATCATTATACCACTATAAGACTTTTTTTATAGGGACCTGAACAGTGGAAGTTCATACAAAAGCAAGAATGTTATTTGACTGCAGCTCAAAGAGAAATAAAGTCTCCTCTGGGTTACAGCTCGCCCCAGGGTGTCATAACATCAAGCCAAGACAGGAACAACATGTTTCACAGTTTGCACTAAAAGCCTGTCGCCAAACCAAACTGCTAGCTTGTACTTGTGAATGCAATCATCTGTGTGATTGTAGGCCTGCGTTATGTTAGTTATGATGTTTGCATGCTTTGCTCATTAAGGTTGATGACAGATGGTTAGATCTGCAGTGTAATCTACAAAACTATCATCACAGATTTTTACCTCTAACTTCATATTTAGTTGCATGTGATTTTATAATTGGCAGCTAAGCTAGATTAGTTCACTCAAAAAATAAAATAAAATCTTCTATAATTTACTCACATACTTAGTGTGCAAACTCACATGTGTTTATGCAGAAACAGCCACGGAAACTTTACAAGATCAAACGCTGTTTATTCACAGGAATAGAGCAGGAGGAAGTTGTTATATATTGTAGACTTCATAGGCTAATGCATTGTTGGGGGAAAACAGGATATATTAAAATAATATTCCCATATGTATCATTTATGTTGAAACAAAGGTGACAGCGAGGCTTTGTTTTTAGATTTGGAGATGCTGTTATTGGTACTGAATGGTGCTGATGCTATTTTTGTCTGTGTGTCTCCTTATAAATGTGAAACAGATCTTTGGATGAGCAACTATTGATAAACACCGCATAATGAAGATTGGTGACACTGTTAGATATTGATTTACATAGGCAGTAATATCATGCATCATTGCTGTGTGTGCAATTATAGACATTACAAAGGCAGAGTAACCTTATTAAATAGCTTAAGAATAGCATTCACCTTGCATTAAAAAGCTATGATCAGAAATTGAGCAGCATTTTATGCACCATGTAAATAGAGAATGGATGTGAAGTTGCATACGCATTGTTTAAAGTACCACGGCTAGTGGAGTGTGCACACATTTCTAAGACCTCTAAATTATACATTTTATGTATGAATAATTGTACAAACATCCACATTCTGCTCATGGTTCATGTGTGTTTTTGCTATGAAATCTATACGGATTGAAATGTAAGAAAAACCTTGAAATTGTTGTTAGTAATATCTAAAAATTAGGGGCAGTCGTGGCCTAATGTTAGAGAGTCGGACTTGTAATCAAAGGGTTTGTAGGTGGGGGGAGTTAATGTCCAGCGCTCTCAATACTATGACTGAGGTGAGACCCTTGAGCAAGGCACCGAACCCCCAACCCCCATTGGCTGCCCACTGCTCTGTGTGTGTGTGTGGTTGTGTGTGTGTGCCCCATTGGGCTGCCCACTGCTCTGTGTGTGTGTGTGTGTGCCCCCATTGGCTGCCCACTGCTCTGTGTGTGTGTGTGTGTGTGTGTGTGTGCCGCGCGCGGCGTGGGACAGGAGAGCCGTCAGTCAATAAATGGGACATCAAAGTAATTAGCATTATTTAAAAATGTAATTGTAAATAAAAAAGTAATGCATTACTTTACTTGTTACTTGAAAAAAGTAATCTGATTACATAACTTGCATTACTTGCGTTAACTGGTCTTGACTTTGTGTAAAATGGGGAAACATTATATCTCATGCCAAAAATGAAAAAGATGAGGAAATAAAGAGTATGTTCAATTTAAACATTTTATTTGAATATTTTCAGTATAATTTAAGATTGAAGTATACAAAGACGTGTATATGCCACGTCTATATAAACATCAGTACATTGCATGATAAGCAGAAGGTATCTGATTAATGAATTATTAAACCACAAAGGTAAATAATATATCTTAATGTATCTTTTTACTTCAAAACAAGAATATCATTTTTCAAAACTACATATTTTAAGGAAATTTCACATCTGAAGATAGTAGTGGACTATCAACGCTCGCAATTTTAAACTCGTCATAAAAACACAATGACATATAAAGGGGGCAGTCGAATTATGGGTAAGAATGAAAGGTTTTGGGGGTAACATCACACCCTGAAGGATTCAAAATAACTTATTTTGTTGAAGATTTGTCCTCTTGAGTGGACACCAGCACCAGAGGGTCAATCGTTGAATGATTTTCTGCTGTGGGTTCACTCCTCATTGGTGATCTTGAGCAGGTTCTGCTTGTCGATCTTGAAGAGCCTCCATCCTTCCTCCAGCGAGAGATCAGACGCTCCACGCCGCTTGTAGAAGTCGATGGAGGGTTTGTTCCACTCCGCCACGATGAAGTGCATGCTGCTGCACCGAGTCCTGACCGCCGTCTGCAGAAAACCAGTCAATGATTGGAGAAAGCTGATTGAGTACACGATATACTGCCACGAGAAGATTAGAGGTGCTGTATAATGCTGGATCATTAACCTGGGACGAATGATTAACTAGCATGGTAAACTTTGAGCTTTGGTACCATACCCTCGTGAAAAAGAAGTACACTTCTACTTAGCATAAAATTCATAGGAAAAAAAACTTTGATGTAGAAGCAATTTTCACTCAGAAATTGCTAGTAAGTTATACCAATAATTGCACAGAAACAGCAAGTAACATTTACATTTATGCATTTAGCAGATGCTTTTATCCAAAGCGACTTACAGTGCATTCAGGCAATACATTATTGTCAGTGTGTGTGTTCCCTGGGAATCGAACCCACAACCTTTTGCGCTGCTAATGCAATGCTCTACCACTGAGCCACAGATGTATAATTAAATGTGGAAATGTTTTAAGGAGAAAGACTGAAATTGTGTTTTCTTGCCAAATGTACTCAACAAATCATAGATTTTTGTACAACTTTGAAAACAAATTATTAGTGTGTATGCTTAAAAATACATATATTTAAGTGCAAACTAAATGTAATACTTTTGGACACTTAATCGTTTTAAGTGTTTTTGACCCACTTAAGTAGGACTTAAGCACATCTTTACATTTACGGTTAAATAAAATATACTTTAATGTGATTTCTATTTAAGCTTGTATGACATGTTTTTAAATATATTTGGCATAGTAGTGATGATGATGAATATAAAATATATTAACTTGTTATTAGTACATTAATAAATGTTAGATTGAATAACACACTACAGTTAAAATTATAATAAAGTACTTGACATGAAGCCCGTTTCCGCCAATGAATAAAAAATGAAAAAGGTAATTGCACCTTTTATTTTATATTTTTTCTCATAATTGCATAATACAAACTCGCAATCCTAACTTTTCTTCTCACAATTGCGATAAAAAAGTCAGAATTGCGAGTTTTTATCTAACAATTGTGTCTTTATAAATTGTAATTTTGACTTTATAACCTGCATGTTTATATCTCACAACTCTGTGATAAAAAGTCGCAATAAAATGATCTTAATAATGAGATAAAAAGCCACTTTTTATTTTTATTTGTATTATTCAGTGGCGGAAACGGGCTTCCATAGCTGTAGTATGTTAATCAATACATTAAAACAAATTAATGTACTTTAGTTTAAAGAATGGAAAATAAATATTAAAATTTTAAAGTGCACTTAAGTGAAACACATGAAAGTGTCTCTTTAAGTAGGTAGGCTTTTATTTTATTAATATTATATTATCTGCAAGTATTTGTTTATAAATATACTTATATGATTTGAAGTACACTACAAGTGCACAATCAATACAATTAAGCACACTTCTTTTTCACAAGGGTAACTGCTGTATGTGATCTGAGCAGCATTAGGAACAGTTTCGTCATGAGCCAGATAGATGAAGAAAGTTTAAACGTACCTGACTCAGTTTCTTCAGGATTTCAGACCGATTCCAAAACCTAATTGTAATAGAAGGAAAAGTGAGTTACATGACGGTGTCTCATAAATTTGATAACACAAATATATAAGGTCACATTCATACCCCGAAACTCCTTCATGACGTAGAAGTCCTCCAAGTAGAGCAGTTTCCCAATCCAGGGGTCATAGGTGAAATAATACATGGCAAAGCCAACGATCACATGACCTGCAAACACACTTCAGTCACTGTTTCCAGCAAGTCAAAGGCATTTTTAGCAACCACAAAATCGCTGTTGTTTTGCTGAAATTAATTTCAGGTGAGATTGCTGGCATCACAACCCTCACATACACCACAGTCACGTCATTCCAGGGGTCACATTTTCAATGAATCCATCATTATGTTGATTTGAAGGTTTATACCACACTGCAAAAGTATTTTCTTACTTAGCAATCTTGTGTTGTTTTCCACTACACATAAGAGACAAAGAGCCAAACACAAGCTAACAAACTCTCAAATAATGCCTTCATCTAAATTTATGCATTTATCAGTGGACGCATTTATCCAATTCGACTTACAATTGCATTCAAGTTTATACATTTTTAATCAGTTTGTGTGTTCCCCTGGGAATCGAACCCACACCTTTTGCACTGCTGATGCATGCTCTACCACGAGCCACATCACACATCAATAATTTATATAAATAAACAAAGTTTTTGATATAGTAATTAAAGAATGGCAGATTTTCCCCTTGGTTTATGCAAAACCTCACTTAATTTTGATGCATTTTTCTTAATATCTCATGTCATTTTTCTTATCAACAGTGCAACACAGCTTGAATTGGACTATGTTTAGACTATTTAATATGGGAAAAAAGTCAAAATGTAATAATTTCTGCATTAGAGTAGGGTCAGGAATAAACATAACATTTATAAGCAATTTCTATAAAAAAAAATTGTGGGCATGGCAATTAGAATTGTTTCCCAAACAAAGTCCATTTGTTTGTCCTCTAAATTCCAGAAGATTGATTCATGGAACGGGTCGTTCCCCGGCTGTGTGGGTCTGGCAGCTGTGAGTCTGGGGCGTACGCTAGCGTGATGTAAGACTGTTGTGGCCTTACCTCTGGTTTATTGTGTATGTTACGCTACTGTCAAGGATCTGTTCAGCTTCTCCCCCCCCATCTCAGAGTACACCCTCGGCAATGTCCAGGCGAAGCAAGCAGACGTAGCCTGAAGAAATAATCCAGGGGGGGGGGGGCTGGGGCATCAGCGGGGTCAAAGCTGCAGGCGGGGGGCCTACTATTGGGGAGGAGGGGGAGGGGCCTTCGGCTTCAGGCCCCGGGTTTGTATTAGCGTTCTGGGCGAATGTCAAACTCAAATTCTCTGTGTTGAGCGCTCAGATTCACAAAAAAAAACCTTCAGATTCCAGTGTTCATGTTACAGTGTTACTTCACCCAAACATGAATATCTGCCATTGTTTACTCATGCCACATTTCCCAAAATGTGAATCCCCAAATAGTGGCAACTTCTCTAAAGCTTCAAAAAGGAACTATATGAACTGTATGTGCAGTATAATACAGTAGGAATAGACACAAATGTAAGTTGTTGCACTACAAAAAAATAATTTGCTAACTCAATAAAATGATAAACAGTCTTAAATCAAGAGAAGCAAAATGATTTCAGACAACAAGACTTGTGTTCTGGAAGATAAGACAAATGTCTGCTAATGAGGTCAGAAAATAAACTAGTTGTTTCTCTAAATTAAGTTTAAATTAGGTAGGACTGATTTTCTGACCCCATTGCCAGATATTATTGATTTATTTTATTTATCATTTTTAGTACTTTTATTGACTGATATTTTACTATTTTCATGGAAAAAGAAATTTAACAAAATATCTTTATTATTATTTACTTATAATTTGTATATGCTATTATTTTATATTTATATTATTTTACTATTATTATACATTTTTTAATTATGTATTCATGTTATACTTTTACATTTACATTTTAAATATGATTATATAAATAATAATTTAATTTATCAATCATTTTTAAATTTTATTTTTTATTTATTTTATAATATTTTATATTACTTTTATTGCTATTATTACTTATATTATTTAATCCTTTTCTAATTGTATTTTATTTGTGATCAGATCATCCACTTGTTGATTAGCCACATGTCAAAAAACAAGCTTCTCAAGTAAAAGTATCTTGATTTAAGAAGAAAAAAATCATACATGTATGCCTTAATGTATAAAATTGCAAAACTATTCATTAAATCTCATTTTTGGGTGAACTAGCAGTAATGAACTACATGCACAGATTGTGTAACATGCACGCCGCAGTGCAAAGTGTTGTGCATCATTATGCACACAAACACTCTTGATAGATCAAGTGTGTGTGTGTGTGTGTGTGGGAGGGGGGGATTCACACTGTCCTGATGCGCTCGCTTCGACCTGAGACGGAAACGAAAGCAGAAGAGCAGAGCTGCAGCACAGGGTTAGTCTTACCGTCGGGCTCTGTGCAGTTGGCACCTACCACCACATACAGAGATAAAACGGAATGAATCTCCGAACCCACCTCCTACAGAATCTGCGCAGGAGCAAACGAGTCATTAGAAGAGCCAAACACAAGCTACAAACTCTCAAACGTCAATGCCTTCCCCTCTAAATGTGCTCACCTTTCTCAGTGAGAATAACTTGATCTTCCATTTCCTCAAATGTTGCCAGTTCCTATGAAACACGCATACTCGGGTTTGAAAATGATAACACTGGGATTCATAACTAGTACTGTACTCTTCAGATCTCATCATCACAACATTTGAGGGAAATAATAATCATCATAATAAAACAATTCACTCAGAAATTGTACATTGTAAAGAAAGGGCAAGTAACACATTGAATTAAACATGACATTCTGAAGTAGAAAGACTGAAATACTTCTAGAAATGTTCTTGTTAAACTTAATCAAACAATCTTTATTTACTTTATCAATTATAATACAGTGCAGCTACACAGCTTTAAACTGCCTGACTGTCTTTATTACTTATTATAAATTATAATAGCAATAAAAGTCATTATGTAAATATATAATAGTATAAATTAAATAAATTATAACAGTGAAATAATATAAATATAACATTTATAAATACAATTATTGAAAAAAAAGAATAAATAAATGTGGGAAAAAAAATAAAAATTGCAAAGAAACTGCAAGTTACACATTGAATTAAAGTAAAACCAGAAATACTCCTGCCTTAAATAGCATGACTCAAACTGAATTTCATACCTTTATGAGTCGCAGTATGTCAGACACGTCCTTGGGCTCGGCTTTCCGTAATATAAAATTGGACATTTTCTTCTTTTGCTCTTTTTTCCCTTGCTGACTTGTCCTCTGTATGTGAAACGTAGTAAGATTTGTTTCTTCATCCGCTTCTCAGAGGTTCACCCTCAGCTACAGGCCGGAGATCCGCTTTCTCCTGCTTGGAAAGGCATCCAGTGGCTGGTGTGATGAAGCTGTGCCGTTTCCTCCTTTTATTGATGCTCAGGAGGGGCAGAACCCTTCAGGCCACGCCCCTTCCTGTTTGTTCACTCAGAGCGGCATGGGTTAATGTTTATCGTTCACACTGCAGATCATGCAAAGGGCGTGTCCTGTATGCATAAGGATCCTGATATACCAAATAACAGCAGACCTTTGAATTGGCTTATGCAATCGAACAAACTGTGGGCAATGCAATTACAATTGCTCAAACTGATTTAATATTTGACAATTATATTATTCTATAATGCATATCTAGAAAGCAGAT
>CM049797.1:9318910-9331410 GCA_027422405.1 Ptychobarbus kaznakovi
TTTTGTGCTTTTGGCAGTGTGGGCAGGTGCCAAATCCTGCTGGAAAATGAAATCAGCATCTTTAAAAAGCTGGTCAGCAGAAGGAAGCATGAAGTGCTCCAAAAGTTCTTGGTAAACGGGTGCAGTGACGTTGGTTTTCAAAAAAACACAATGGACCCAACACCAGCAGATGACATTGCACCCCAAATCATCACAGACTGTGGAAACTTAACACTGGACTTCAAGCACCTTGGGCTATGAGCTTCTCCGCTCTTCCTCCAGACTCTAGGACCTTGGTTTCCAATGAAATACAAAACTTGCTCTCATCTGAAAAGAGACTTTGTACCACTGGGCAACAGTCCAGTTTCTTCTTCTCCTTAGCCCAGGTAAGACGCCTCTGACGACAACTGTAGCCAAATTCCTCGACACGTCTGTGTGTGGTGCTCTTGATGCCTTGACCCCAGCCTCAGTCCATTCCTTGTGAAGTTCACCCAAATTCTTGAATCGATTTTGTTTGACAATCCTCATAAGGCTGCAGTTCTCTCGGTTGGTTGAGCATCTTTTTCTTCCACTCAACTTTCTGTTAACATGCTTGATACAGCACTCTGTGAACAGCTTCTTTGGCAATGAATGTTTTTGCTTCCCCTCCTTGTGAAGGGTGTCAATGATTGTGTTCTGGACAACTGTCAGATCAGCAGTCTTCCCCATGATTGTGTCGCCCAGTGAACCAAACTGAGAGACCATTTTGAAGACTCAGGAAACTTTGCAGGTGTTTTGAGTTGATTAGCTGATTGGCATGTCACCATATTCTAATTTATTGAGTGAATTGGTGGGTTTTTGTTAAATGTGAGCCAAAATCATCACAATTAAAAGAACCAAAGACTTAAACTACTTCAGTCTGTGTGCATTGAATTTATTTAATACACGAGTTTCACAATTTGAGTTGAATTACTGAAATAAATGAACTTTTCCACGACATTCTAATTTATTGAGATGCACCTGTAAGTAGCTGTGTAACAGACTCGGTCTGTATCATTTGTGTAACGGTAGCTGTATATTACATCTACATAATTACAAACTGTAAGTACAGGCTGTTCCATAACTTAGTTACATGGTAAGTTGTTTCATGTAAGGACGTACAACGGCTACTACGTAATTAGGTAATAATTCTGAATTATGGACACCTTAAAATAAAGTGTTACCCAGTTTTATTAATTATGATTCTTTTTA
This sequence comes from Ptychobarbus kaznakovi, assembly GCA_027422405.1. NCBI lineage: Eukaryota > Metazoa > Chordata > Actinopteri > Cypriniformes > Cyprinidae > Ptychobarbus > Ptychobarbus kaznakovi. The sequence goes on from CM049797.1 coordinate 9,320,120, forward strand.
AAACCATTATGGATGCAGTTGTGGCTGTAAAGCGAGGATGTGTTGTGATAAAGTTAATGAACCTGATAATATCTGTCAAACTAACGCTGCTCTTTCTTCTCAGGTGGGGATCTATGTGTTCCAGCTGATGGATCATTATACTGCTATCGTGTCCATCATGTTCCTGGCCTTTTTTGAGGTGGTTGGTGTTTGTTGGCTCTACGGTGAGAGAGATCTGATTGATATTTGTCTTTCTCTACAGACATTGTGCCACTTTTGATCTATTTCGACATCAAGCATGGAACAGAGTTGCTAAATGTCTCATTTTAACAGGCGTAAAGAATCTGTCCAGTAATTTACTGGAGATGACGGGAAAGAGACCCAACATTTTCTTCAGGGTCTGCTGGTGGGTCATCTGTCCTGTCTTGGTAACCGTGAGTGCGATCGTCACAGCGTTTCTGACACAGTGGTTGGTCTGACACCCCGGCCTGGATTGGTGTTAGAATTGAAATGTGTTTCTGTGTCTCTCAGGTTATCCTGGTGTTCTCGGTGATTCAGTTCAAGCCAGCGCGCTATGAGGATTACGTTTACCCGCCGTGGGCTCAGGGTGTGGGATGGCTCATCGCTTTGGCCTCCATCATCTGGATTCCTCTAGCAGCCGTGCACACGCTCTGGGTTCTGCCCGGATCCTTCACTGAGGTACTTTACAGCCTCCCCGTTTATGCTTTGAGAGGGAAAAGTCATGGTTATTGGCTGGAACCATTGATATAGACATCCGTTCAGAAGTTTGAGGTCTGGAAAATGTATAAGGCTTTTAAAAACAAATCTCTTATTTTCACCAAAGCTGCTTTTATTTGTTCAAAACAATACAGTAAAAATTGTGAAATATTATTACAATTCAAAAGACATGATTTATATTGTAATATAGTGTAAAATTTCATTTTTTTCTGTGATGATTACTCCAGTCTTCGGTGTCACATGATCTTCAGAAATCATAATAATATGCTGATTCTCTGCTCAAGAAATATTTCTGATTATTATCAGTGTTGAAAACAGTTCATATTTTTATGGAAACATTAATACATTTTATTTGTCAGGATTCTTTGATGAAAGGAAAGTTCAAAAGAACAGCATTTATTTGAAACAGAAATCCTTTGTAATGTTATAAATGTGTTTATGGTCACTTTTGATCAATTTAACGCATCCTTGCTGAATAAAAGTTGGATTTTGCATATTAATTATACCTGTTTAGTCACTGATATTTCTAAACAAAACGGCTATTTAATGTATTCAGCAATCAAAACTGATTTAAAATTTCCTAAGATAACTATATAAAGATAAAACAAATTATTGTATAAAATAATTCTTATTTAAATTAAATATAGAATATCATTAAATATATATAATTTAGAATTTCTTTAAAAAAAGAAATATGAAAAAAATTTGGAGTATGTTTTACAAGAAAATACTGTTTCAGTTTTTGTACTTACTAAGTGAAAACACAATATTTTTCAGAACCAGCCAATTAAAAACAGATTTGGGTCTGATATGGTCAAATATTTGACATGAAATGATAAATATTTCTGTTTCTTGGAACACTTGATTGGTGAAGATGCTGATTTGTGCTTCTTTCGTTCGTTTCAGAGACTAAAAAAGTCCATCACACCGTTTTCTCTGGACGATGACTCCGAGAGCCCGTATTACCAGCAGAAAGGAGCCATTCTGGAGGTGATTCCCAACATCGCCGTCATCAGCTCCATCGAACCTCTATCTGACAAACCACCAATCCAGACTAACTTATGATCACTGGCCGAAACCAGCAACACATCTGAGGATTACTTACCAGATCAGTGACAATCTGAAATATTGGCCTTTTCTATCAGATTCATCTCAGATTATCAGAAATAACCTATTTAGGGTTTAAGACTTTTACAGTTTACTGTATGATGCATAGCAGAACAGAGTCATATGATTTCATGTTGATATCAATAAAATGAAAGATTGCTGACCTCTTCTGTTTTACAGTCAAAGACACAAAAAAGAACACAGCATAGTCTTTTTTTGTTGTGCCCACAATGCTTTTATTCTCAATAGCAGGTGTTTGGTTGAACCTTTCTGGGCGTGATGACTGAACAACAGTCCAACATGAGATAAACCCTCGCTCAGGCCGGGTCCATGCAGTGACCTTCACCCTCAGCGCGCTCAGCGACTGGCCCTTTGCTCTCCTTTACAGCAGCAGCTCTTCGTTCTTATGTGTTAAAAGCAGACGTTCATGCGAATTCAGAATTAACTCATGCTAAAATATACAAACCATACTGTTAACATTGGTAATAGTTGATGTGGTTGATACATTATAACAGGTACATTTCAGAATACCTTGAGATTAAGACTTTGTTCATCGTTCCCAGCCTGCTGTAAATCTACGGCTAAGATCCCAATTCAAAAGAACGAATCTCAAGAAAACATGTACATTTCACCCTAAAAACTAAAGATAAGAAAAGTATGCCTCTTTTTAGGAGCATGATGATTTTTCATTGTGACATTATTTAATTATGATTAAGCACATTCATAATGATTATTTTAATTTAAATCTGCACAAAGGCAGTGCAACAATATTAAATACTCTACATCTGAAATGTATTAATAATGTAGTAATTTGTTGCTATTTATTAGAAATCAAAGGGAAAAAAGACAAAAAGCAAACAAAATATGCTTAAAAGCTAACAGGAAATATATTAATTTGATAAATACTCTATTTTAATAGAATCTTTTTGGATTATGGTAATGAATCGGGGGGGAATAATGTCAAAGCACACGTTTATCATTGCGACATTATTGTAATTACAATTAAACACATTAAGTAATAGTTTTATTGTATTAAATAAATGTAACATTAAAGGCAGTGAAACAAATACTAAAACAATTTGTTTGTAATTACTGTTAAAAAGAAAAAAAATATATATATTATTTTAAAAACAAAATATCCTAAAAGGCATAATGACAAACGCTATCATTATTTTTAAATACCTAATTTTAAAGATTTTTTCCTAAATAGAGAAATTATAATTTTTTTATCTTAATTGTCATGAAAATAATGTCACAAAATATCTTAATTTATTGTGAATGTGAACTGGACAAGTTCTAAACAGGTTTCATGATATTCAAGTATTGAATTTGATTTATTTCATATAATTTAAAGTTGAGCTTTTCACTGGTGAAATGAACGTAGTTCCCTAATAAACAATAGAGAATTTTCATAGAAAAGAAACACAAAGAATGATGTGCAATTCATGGCGTACTGATCTCGGTATAATCGGTCTCACATGACCGTATCAGACAGTAACACACATTATATCTCCGTTCTTTTGTTCCAGTTTCTGACATCGTGTTTTGTAGAAAAGCCTGAAAGTTTCCCCTTATATTTGAGACGGCAGCAGACTGTGTACATCTGTGAATTTAAACTGAGGTAATCTCGCTCTCCGGCTCGCTGCCGAGCGTCGCGTCACATCGAGCCACACAGCGCCGCCTGATCCGATTTGATCTGATCTGCAAACCCAAACCAATTCCCTCCAATCAGTTCTTTAAAACAAGGTGTTATACATGGTTTTGGCCAGCAGGTGTCGCCCCGTTCCCATCCGTTCCTACGACACTTGCTCCACCGGCCGCATCTGCACGTCCCCGATCTACAGCAGGGGAGGGAGAGAGAGAGAGAGAGAGAGAGAGAGAGAGAGAGAGAGAGAGAAGAGAGGAGGAGGGGGGAGAGAGAGAGAGAGAGAGAGAGAGAGAGAGAGAGAGAAGAGAGAGAGAGAGAGAGAGAGAGAAGAGAGAGAGAGAGAGAGAGAGAGAGAGAGAGAGAGAGAGAGAGAGAGAGAGAGCAATGGGGTTCATTCAATTAAGACAAATTTAATACAGATCGTTCAGCTGGTGATGAGTGTTATAGTGCTGTGATTTGATTTGTCTGTCTCCCCGCTGTCTGAAGATCAGCACAAGGATCCTAGTCAATGATTGGACAGGATATTAGTCTACTTACATCATAACAGATCAGAAGCATAAAGCTGGATCCTTCACTTTTGACTACTTGAAAACTTATTCACCCTCAGGCCATCCAAGATGTAGATGAGTTTGTTTCTTCATCAGATTTGGAGAAATGTGGCATTCCATCAGTGTCCCAGCAATGGATGCTCTGCAGTGAATGGGTGCCGTCAGAATGAGAGGATCCATTGCTGATGAAATTACAAATTTTTCCAAATCTGATGAAGAAACAAACTCATCTACATCTTGGATGACCTTAGAGTGAGTACACTTTCATTTCATTTACTTTTTGGGTAAACTATTCCTTTAAATCTAAAGCCGGGCTCACACTGTGCAATTTTTTTTAAAGTAATTTAGGATTGTACTCGTCAGACTGTACGAACATGATGATTATGTCACACTGTGGAATTTCAGTTGTCATTAATGTCAGACTGTACGCCAGTCAAGACGAGTTAAAACGTGTGCGTGCAAGAAAACTTGTCCAGAGTTTTACATTATCAACCCATACACGTTCAGTGACTGCGAACTGCGTTGCACGCGGGACCGAAATGTTGGCCATCATGAAAAGTATATGAAAGGTGGCAATTCTAGGCATTTTTAAAAGAATAGTGTATGCAGCTCTACACACCCACATGAAAACAGCAGCACAACCAGTGTTTATATAGAAAAGACAACATATCAGATGAATTCCGTGAGCGGAGGACGGGAGCGCCGGAGTTTATGGCTGATAGAATAATTATCCAGCATTTATTCTGCTCATAGCTTGTCTTAAAAAACGGAGATAGTTTGACATTCATCGTAGGGGTAGTCACATTGCAGGATAGTGCGCCAAATCTTCTGACACTGCCAGAATTTCGTCGGAGGTGAAATTTGATCGCAACAGTCATTAATCGGCTGTCGGTGAACATGTCATACCAGCGATCAAAGACTACAGATTTTATCTTAGGATTATAGGAATCTATTAGGATTTTCAAAATTTGTCTCAGACGACCAAACCATGGCAAAAATCGCAGTGTGAGCCAGGCTTAAAGCCGTCTTTTTTCTGAAAACATTTAGCCCCTGAAATAAGCATCTGGTTTTCAAACTACACATGGTTTTGGTACAAAATTATAGTTGATTGACAAGTTAGCTATTTATCAAATGATTGATACTGACATTTTTAGGTTGTGAAGAGAAAGTTGACTTTGTAGTCTAGTCTTTGAAGAACTTGATAATGTTATAAAGTAAAAAAGGGATGGACAAATCACTGATCTACAATTTGCAAATGCAATTCAATTCAACTGAATATTATTAGTATGTAAAATAACTGTTTATATAGTATATATATATATATATATATATATATATAAATTAGTGAATATATAGTAAAATGTAATTTATTCCTGTAATGCAGAGCTGTATTTTCAGCATCATTACTCCAGTCTTCAGTGTCACATGATCCTTTAGAAATCATTCTAATATGCTGATTTGCTGCTCAAGAAACATTTCTCACTGGTAGTGTATGTGTTTGTTGTGGACTCACCTGAACATGAGCAGGCGCGCTCAGGACGTATGTGACGGCACTGGCGACGTCTTCTGCTTTCAAACACTGTAGAAGACAAACAGCTGTGATGCAGTTAAACAGAAGGACTTGTGAAGAGACACGTCATACACACAATCTGTTCACCTTTATACTTTCATAAACAGCTGCAGCTCTCTCCGGGTCGCTGTTGTGATGCCGGAAGGCAAATTCAGTTTCCACTATTCCAGGTGATATACACTAGGAAAAATGTAAAATGATAGGTTAATAAATATGACAATGCTGAACACATGGAACAGCCATTAGCCTCATTGTTATCTTTCATAGGTTCACTCAACGCAGCGTAGCTTTACGCAATGGGAACACACCCAGGTGTGACGATTGTCTGAAGCCCTTATAGAATCACGCAAATTAATTGGCTGATGGTGCGAGACACCGCCCCTACGGCATACGTGATTGACATAGACCGGCCCTTGCACCATCTTACCCCTCTGATTTTCCTCTCTTCAGAAGTGTTTGCTTCTCGCGGTTTTTCGGACCCATTTTCTCGACAACGTTTTATTCTGGGTTGGGTGCAATATGGCAGGTTTGGTGGCGGCTGAGCGCCACCTGTGGCTGAATCTGACAGAGATCAGGGAAAAGGAGAAGGCTTTCCTCCTCAACGCCCCCATCTCCAGCTCTGGCTTATTCGGTGACGCGGTTAACACCATCATCGATAAATTCAGGGCTGCTAAAACGCAGTTTGCGTCTGACTGCGTTTAAGCAGTTCATGCATGTCGTGCACGAGAACTAGGGAGCGTCCGGCCCCAAGAAAGGAGCCAGTCGGTAGAGTCCCCCACCGTACATAGTTGCTGCAGGTTACAGCCATTGTACGCGCGGTAAGGGACGCCCAGCGCTTTCCCCCTAGCGTCAGTATCACTTGCCCTTGCCTTTACGGCCTCATTAGGTCATCCCTCCATGCACGAGGACGCTGTGAGCTCTCCTCTGCTTCGGCCGGATACATGTCCCTCCTTCAGGGGAACGTTCAGAGCGGGGACCCCGTGTTGGTATACCCCTTAATATGGTCCACTCCACTACCTCTGTTGACCTTCCTCCATACCTGGAGGGACTTTGCCGGGAGTTTCGCCCTAAATTCTTCGTACGATCCAGTTCTGTTACACACTCCAATTTGCTTGCAACGAGGCTTCTGTCCTACAACAGGAAGTCTCCTCTCTTCTGCTCAAAGGGGCAATAGATAAGGTCCCCTCTTCGGACCTAAACCGCGGCTTCTTCAGCCAGTACTTTCTAGTCCTGAAGAAGGATGGGGGTTTGCGTCCTATACTAGATCTGCGCAGGCTGAATTACTCCCTCTACAGAGGGAAATTCAGGATGCTGACGCTCAAGAGCATTCTTTCCCAGGTCCAAGAGGGCGACTGGTTCGTCACTGTTGACTTGAAGGATGCCTACTTCCACATACAGGTGGTTTAGAGGCACACAAAGTTCCTCAGGTTCGCCTTTGGAGGAAAGGCTTACCAATACAAGGTTCTTCCCTTTGGGCTAGCTCTGGCCCCAAGAACGTTCACCAAGTGTATGGATGCAGCTCTAGCCCTGCTGTGGCTCCAGGGCATCCGGATCCTCAACCACCTGGATGACTGGCTCGTTTTAGCCAGTTCCTGGGAGCAGGTGATTCGTCACAGGGACTCACTCCTTCTCCATCTTCGCACGCTTGGCAGTCTCCTAGGCCTCATGGCAGCGGCTTCCCCGGTTCTTCCCTTGGGGCTGCTCCATATGAGACCATTCCTCTAGTGGATGATGTCCCTGGATATTCGCCCCTCTTGGCCATCCCCCCGCCTATTAAGAGTGTCAGGCGCCTGTCTCTGCGCCCTCTTAGTGTGGCAGGACCCCAATTTTCTCAGGAGAGGAGTGAGTAAGGCTGGCTTGCGGTGTCTGGTCAGGCAAGTACCTAGCCTGGCACATAAATGGCCTGGAGTTGAGAGTGGTTCAGCTAGCTCTCACTCACTTTCTTCCATTCCTGGCGCACTCTCATGTCATCGTCAGGATGGTGAACATAACGGTGGTGTCTCACATCAATCGCCAGGGGGGCTCCCGATTGCGTACCCTGAAAAGGCATGCGCACCAGCTTCTTCTTTGGGCACAGGAAAAAATGTTGTCCCTGAGAGCGGTTCATGTCTCAGGGGTCCTAAAGCTAGCGGCGGACTTTCTGTCGAGACAGAAACTCAGGTCAGGGAATGGATGCTGAACCGCCAGATAGTGGATCAGATTTCGGAACGATTCGGCGCGGCAGAGGTGGACCTCTTTGCATCTCAGGAGTCAACCCAGTGCCCCCTATGGTTCTCCTTCTCTCACCCTACCTCTCTGGGATAGATGCGCTAGCGCACCCCTGGCCGGACATGAATCTGTACACTTTCCCTCCGGTCAAGCTCATCCCAGCGGTATTTGTGCAGGGTGAAGACATAAGGAGTCCGCCTTCTCCTAGTAGCCCCATTCTGGCCTTCCCAGACGTGGTTCTCAGAGTTGGTCCCCCTTCTGAAGGGCGATCTGTAAGAGATTCCAGTCAGGAAAGACCTGCTGTGTCAGCTTCAGGGCAGAATTTGGCACCCACGTCCAGAGATCTGGAAGTTGTGGGTATGGCCGATCATAGGTCGCCCTTAGCTTTTGATCTCTCAACATGGAATCTATGAGATCATTAATAGTGCCAGAGCCCTTTCCACTAAGTAGCTCTAATCCTTCAAATGGAAGGTTTTTTCGAATCCTGGTGATTGGTTCATGCTGTAGACCCAGTTAACTGCCCGGTTGGTTTAGTGCTGGAGTTCCTACAAGATAAGTTTTTGGCTGGAGCGGCCGCTACCACCCTGAGAGTCTACGTTGCGGCTATCGCTGCTCGAAGGGACTCAGACGATGTCCCGCTGGGTAGACATCATTTTGTGTCCTCTTTTATGTGTGGGGTTAAGCGATTGAGGCCGGTTCATCCTCCTAGTTTCCCTTCTTGGGACCTTTCTGTTGTCATGAAGGGGTTGCAGGAGCCTCCTTTTGAGCCTCTATAGTCAGCTCCCTACTCTTTTGTTGATGTTGGTCTCGTTTAAGCGTGTAGGAGATCTGCAGACTCTGTCTGTTAGCGAGTCCTGCACTGAGTTTGCTCCTGGTCTGGTCAAGGCATTTTTAAGACCTAGGCCTGGTTATGTCCCCAAAGTTCTCTCTATGTCTTTTCATTCACAGGTGGTACTGCTGCATGCTTTCTCTCCCTCCTCTTCGAGTGAGGGCGATGCTCTTCATCTGCTCTGCCCTGTCAGAGCCCTGAAGATGTATGTGGACTGTTCCAGCCACTTACGCCACTGTAAGTCCCTACAGCTGTTGGTGTGTTTTGGTGTAGGCCACAAAGAGCTACCCGCATCTAAATACACAATATCCCACTGGGTTAGGGATGCTATTTTGTTGGGCTATAAGATGCGCAGTCTGCCTTCACCTCTAGACATCAGAGCTCATTCCACTAGAGGGGTGGGCTCTCCTCAAGCTTTGTTTAGAGGGGTTCCCCTGGAGGACATTTGTATGGCGGAAGGTTGGTCCTCTCCTCATACTTTTGTGAGGTTCTATAACCTTGATGTGAATACAGCTCCTGGTTCCCATGTTCTCTCTGTTTGAGCCAGGTGTGTTTTTGGTGTTCTGGTCTGTAATGGGCCAGATCTGGCAGTGCGTTAGCTTGGCGTGTGTGGTATATCGTTCCCATTGCGTAAAGCTACACAGCGTTGAGTGAACCTATGAAAGAGAACTGAGAACCCAAGTTCTCTGAGTAGGGAACGAGACACTGCATCCGCTGCCAAGCTCCTCTTGCTGTCGACCTGCTTCTTCGACAGGAAAATCTGAGGGGTAAGATGGTGCGAGTGCGGGTCTATGTCAATCACGAATGACGTAGGGGCGGTGTCTCGCGCCATCAGCCAATGAATTGGCGTGATTCTATAAGGACTTCAGACAATCGTCACACCTGGGGGTGTTCCTATTGCGTAAAGCTACGCAGCGTCTCGTTCCCTACTCAGAGAACATGGGTTACGTAAGTAACCCAAGATGTTTTTTTGTTATTATTGCTGGATCTTTTATTACATAAACTGGCATTAAATTAACATTTTACTTATCTACAACAGCAATTTAAGCAGTAATTAAACAAATCTTTTACTATTGGTTGACATTAATTAATAGCCAACCAAAAAGAAAAAAACATAAAAATTAATAAAACAATTATTAATGAAATAATATTAGTAACATTCTACCTATTTAAATTAAAGCACTATCAAATTTACCTCAAATCTCAAATATTTTTTGCAGACCTTTTCCTCAGCTGATGTGTAATGTTAAAACAACTAGTTATCTGCTGATGGAGTTCACACTATTTTGTCATTCGAAACCATTTGACCTAAAATATGTACTTTAATTATTATTATTATTTTTGTATTATTCTTACAGGTTTAGAAAATATTTTGTTATCTAAAACCATATGACTTAATTATCTACTTATATATATTTTTACTTTAATCTTGGGGGTTAACAAAAGTTTTTTGTCATCTGAAACTATTCATTCAATAATTTAACAACACATTTGTATATTCACAGTTCTCTGATGCTGGTTAATGGTAACAAGACATAAACATAAACAACTTTTTAAAATAAGTGTTTTATTTTTAAAATTAATTGTTTTGTAGTTTTTCCTTTTTATGTTTCAATTAATTATTAGCTTTTCAGCAACTCTTTGGAGTTTGGAAATTATTTTAATTATTTTATAATCCTTAAGATACTATTGTGGCTTTTATTCATATTTTGAATTAGTTTTTAATGTTTATATTTGCTGTCTTTGTTTTAATTTGAGTTAAAGCTTTACACATTTTATTGTGCATCTTTATAATTAGTTTTTTTTATATTTTTACAAAGTTTTCATTATTTTATATTTCAGTTTTAGTTATTTTAGTACATCAAGTTTAGTACATGAATAATGTTACCTTGGCAACTAGCTGAAATAAAATATATATTTTTATATATTTTAGGTTAAGGTTTAAAGTAACAACATGTATTTTTTTTTACGAATAGCTTTAAGCTTATGTGTGTGCGTGTGTTTGTTTTAGTCACGTGGCCATGTGTTTTTAGGTTTTTTAAAGCGTGTATGTGTGTACAACACCGTGTATTTTTATGGTTTTAGTGAACTATAATAAGCGTGCATGTGTGTGCATGTGTGTATACAGACTCACCGTGGCTCGGATGTGTGTTTTTATGGTTTTAGTGAAATTTAAGCGTGCATGTGTTACAGCATCCGTGGCTTGGTTGGTTTTTTATGTTTTGTGAAATATTATAAGCGTGTGTGTATACAGACACACCGTGGCTCGGATGTGTGTTTTTATGGTTTTAGTGAAATATAATAAGCGTGCATGCGTGCATGTGTGTATACAGACTCGCCGTGGCTCGGATGTGTGTTTTTATGGTTTTATTGAACTATAATAAGTGTGCATGTGTGTATACAGGCTCACCGTGGCTCGGATGTATGTTTTTATGGTTTTAGTGAAATATAATAAGCGTGCATGTGTGTATACATGCTCACCGTGGCTCGGATGTGTGTTTTTATGGTTTTAGTGAAATATAATAAGCGTGCATGTGTGCGTGTGTGTATACAGGCTCACCGTGGCTCGGATGTGTGTTTTTATGGTTTTAGTGAACTATAATAAGCGTGCATGTGTGTGTATGTGTGTATACAGACTCACCGTGGCTCGGATGTGTGTTTTTA